>VXBW01003457.1:1578927-1617139 GCA_013400375.1 Thinocorus orbignyianus | reverse complement strand
TAGGGGACGGGGGCCATGAGTAAGGAGGGTGGGGGATTATAGGAGCTGGAAGGCTGTGGGGACAAGGGGTGGGGTACTACAGAGTACTGGGGACCGTGGATGAGAGGAGATGGCAAGCTGTAGGGCACAGAGGCTGTAGGGACAGGGCTGAGGGATAGAGCCTATATGTGGCAGATGACAGAGGCTACAGGGCAGCTGGAGAGTGATGTTTGTCCAGCCATGTGGGTGGCTGCTTGCAGGGAAGGCAGGTTCAGCTGGAGGTTTTACTCTTGGTGCGTTTTGCTGTCCCTTGGCTCCTCTAAAACCTCTATAAAGTGGCAGAAGACAGGCTGTGTCCCCAGGGTGTTGCAGGGGACCGGGGCAGGGACGATCCCCACACAGTGTGTGTAGGGATGTGAACGTGTGTCCAGGGCTGAACTCTCTTTGTGCAGCAGCTCTATCCTGACTGTAGTAACGTGAAACGTATCACACCAACTTCTCTGTCCTCCCACATCGCTCTGATCTGTGGGCTCTGTTTGGTGGTGTCCCCATCCTCCTGTGGTGCAGCAGGGTTGGCGGGGGGCAGCACTGGGGTGCCAGCGGGTCCAGGGGGCAAGTTCATCGCAAAGACCAGCGATAGGAAAACAACTGGCTCTGGGAAAAGCTTTGAAGGATTAGCTGATGTTCAGAGCCTAATGCTCTCTGGGAGGTGTGAGCAACTCCCTAAAAGCTGTGGGGAGCAGCTCGTGTTTCTTTTCAGCTGGGCTGAGATGAGGAGTGAGATGGCTGAAGTTCATGTGTGAGGCCGGGGCTGAGATTGCCATCTTGAATTCCATTCTGAGGAAACGGGATCAGAAGGGAAGCATGACAAAGAGTTTTCTGCTGTTTGGACTCCAGCCCAAGTCAAACTGAGCAGCAGGAATACAAAGTGCTTTTAGGAAAAACCGGTGTATCTAGAGGAGTAAACTCTTTCTAGTAACTTCACAAGAAAGTTTATTAAATTCTGCTCCTAGCGTCAGGCAACATTTGTCCTTTTGGCAGGAAGAGTGCGAGGAGTAGAGGTGCAGAGTGGAAAATGAAACAAAAAAGCATGCTGTAGGAGGAGTCTGAAAGCTCCGGGGATTTGCTCCATCATCAAACCAAAACAAACAAAAAGTAATGAGAACCTGGGTAACTCTTTCGCCACTAGGGTTGCTTTAAAGAGTAAAGAACAGGCAAAGATAGAGCAGAGCACGGCTAACTTTCATCAACCGTTTATTGCTGTTGTGTTATGTAAAAGACCCCAAAACTCTTGGTTTAGGGGGAGAAATTCCTGGTAAATGTCCATGAACAAAGGAACTGGCTTGGGAGTCCATGAACTCTGCAGTCTGGATGGTTCCCAGGCTGAGAGGTTCATCCACGTGTAGAGGTGTTGGCACCACAGGTCGAGTCAATGTCCTTCAGTGCTGCAAAGCGGGAGCTCCACTGTGGGCTCGTCACAGCAGACAGGAGGTTACACTCACGACTCTGCCTTGTGTTTGTCTCTCATCCTTTCTGATAATTTCTGTTGGGACTGGTGAAGAGTTAAAGGTGAAAAATGAAACCGGTTATCTTGGATCAACAACTATAAAATGTTAGTTGGGGCTATTCAGAGATAAACAGGCAGAGCTCCTAGGATTGAGAGTTCTTGCTTTGGGCTGATAATTTCTGCTTGCTGCCGACAAGTGAGAGTGCTTTCTGGGGCTGCTGGGATCGGTCTGCGTGCCTGCCTTTTGCCCAAAGTGGGGAGAGGGATGCATTTTCCCCAGGTCCCTGATGTTTCTCCATTCAGTTGTGCTGCTGAACTCCAAGGTTACGGAGTTTTGCAAGAGTAGCCTGATGGTGGGGCTGGCTTGTTTGGAGGCACCTCAGGCTGTCTTGCTGGTGGAATGCAATGCTAACAGAAAGTAAGAGCTCTCTGAGAGCAGTGTTTAACAGCCTATGCTGAAACCCAAGCGCAAGTGGAGTTTTATTTGCTCTCCTTCAGCTGAGGCAGGGAAATCAGAGCTGCTGTAAGATCAGGCCATCAGACCAGAGGTCCTATTTTATCTCCAGCAATACCAGATGCTTCATAAGAAGAGGTGAAGGGTGAATTACTTGTTTTCTGTAACAAAGATGGAAAAAAAAGATTATTTCTAAATCCTTTGGAGCCTTTCTTTGTAGAAGCCTCAACAAATTCTTTCAGATCAGATATACACACTTGTTCTCAGCTGTAGCCAGAAGGGAGACCAACCTTATCAGTAACATCATGCTGGAAACGATGTAATGAGTGTATCTTGTATCTGCCTTATTCCTTCCACTCCTGACTCCCAGTGCTTCCAACAGCCTGCTGTGTTTTATCCCACACCTTCCACTTCTGTCACGGCCAGGAGATGAGCAGTACAGAAATGCTGCTGCACGTGCAAACGTCAGACTGGAATTCAAGGAGCTTAAACTAGGTGACAGCTGTGAATTTTGCTTTCAAAAAAAAGGCCTGGTCTACCAAGTGCTTTGCCAAGACACAACAGTGTAAAATACCACCCTTTTAATTGGCAACGGTAAAGGGTTGTGCAAGTACATCTTGAAGACTGACTGCAGAGAGTAGGAGGCTGTTTCAGCTGAATGTTCTAGGTTTTGATTGATTTTTCTGATAATCTTTCCTCCTATCTCCCATCTTCTTTCGTGGTGGGATTTTTGTTGTTCAATCCTGTGATGGAGGAACATGTTGAACCAGATTTTTTCCAAACTAATTCCTCAGGTGGTATCCCTAGATGAACCGTGCAGTCCATGAAATGCTTCTGTTTACTTGCTCCCGCTCCAGCCCAGTGCTGAGCCTGCCCGGCCCCCAGTGACCCCTACGAGGGTCCTCGGGGAAAGTGCCTTGTCATGGTTTGCTCTTGTGCAACCAGGTCAGCAGCTGCTTTCTGGCTGCTCCAGCCCTTCCAAGGCTGCTGGAGTGGCAGGGACTTCTCTGTGCCTCAGCTGGCAGAGGAACTTTAGGGAAGTCTTCAGGGACAGGTTCTGCTGAAACTGGAGATGACTCGCCTTTAGAAAGACATGAGTGTGGTTGCCTCCATTAAACATTTCTGCAAACAATCTGCAGTTCCCTTGTTTGCCCTTGTAACCAGCTGGAGTTGATTGATGAAGCTACCCCAGGGCGATGGGACACTGGCTTTTCTGGCCACCGTTTCAAACAGCAAGCGGCCAAGGCAGCGGCTGCTGTGGCTTTTACTGCTCTCCAAGGAGCATTCATCCTTCCCCTAGGTTAAGGAGAGCTTTTTCAACCGTTAGTTTATATAACCTGTATTCATAAAGGCTTTTCTTCTGCAGAACTTGCTTTCATCTCCTAGTTTATTTGCGTGCCTTGCCCAGGAGCTTTCAGACAATAAAAGATAGTTCAGTTTAGCAGTTCTCCCTCCTCCTTCGGTAGCCTTCATGTGAGTTGCCCAAGAGCAGAGCTAGGAGGGATGCCAGATCTGAGCCAGTGGGAGTTGCACAACCCTCCAACTGTTGAAAAGCAGTGGGGGAAGGGGGTCGGGCCATTTGCTCAGCTGTCAGAGCAAAACTTCTCCCGGAAGGTAAAATCTTGTCTTGTGCTTCTCTCGAGACTGAACTCCCCCCCTCAGAGCAAGTAACTTCATGCTAAGTTTTGTTCCTCGTGGGTAGGAAAACAAATCTTTTGTTGTAAATAGCACTGAGTGTTTGCAGAGTATTGATCCCACAATAAATAGGGAAAAAATGAGCTTGGGCATATCTGTTTTTCCTTTTTGAGGCAGGGATGCCCCCCATTATACACAACCTGTAAACAGGGCATTGCCTCTGAGCTATGCAACCCATGAGTGTCGCTTCACCCTGTCCTTCCTGGTCATCTCCTCAGGTGGGAATGGTGGAGCTGGGAGCACAGAGGGAGGCAGGGAAGAAGTGAGGAGGGACAGAGAAAGTGGGGGGCTGCCTGGGGAGAAGGGCAGTGTGGTGGGGAGGGTTCGAAGCAGGAGGAGGTGGAAGGAGAAGCTGGGGTAACGGCTGCAGGACTGGGGTGATCAGGAGCTGTGGTTTGAGGTGAGGTCACTGCTTTTCCACTGATCAGACCTCAGTGAGAGCTTGAATGATTTTAAAATACTTTTTCCTACTGCATCGCCAACATCTTCTCATTGCTGCCTCTCCTAACTATGTTCCCTCTCTGGCTTAGCTTCCAACATCCAACACAATATCTTCGTGCTCCTCTCAAGGACCCCCCATGCCATTCCTGCCCAGGTGCTGCTCTGCTGCAACACCTCCCTGCGCTCCTCCTCCCCTCTGACCCATGTTTCTAGATTCCTCCACCCTGTGATCCTGCTCTATTATTGCCCCCACACTTCTCCCCTCATCTCACCGGTAGCTCGTTGGTTTATTGATGCTGTCCTCCGTACCTTATGGCACTCTGTGCAGTGCAGCTGGCAGAGGTGGTGAAGCATGTACAGCCCACTTGCTGTTGTATACACAGAGTGTTACTTTGCAAATGCCTCTTGCTTACAGGTCAGCTTCTTTGAACTCTTCTAAACGGTTTTTATTCCGCAGGGTTTGACTTTCATGGGCAGACATTTTTGGAGACTGATAAAATGACACATCTCTGACTTTCATTTTCTCTTTCTGGGTCACCTGCTCTTGCTGGCAGAGAGAAGCCAGTCAGGGAGATTTCCCTATGAGCCCTATTTGTTGTGTTACTTCCAAGTTATTTGGACTTTTTAATGTTGCAGGAAGTCCAAACCTAGTTGACATCTCTCAGCAACGTCCATCATCTGTCCAGATATCCCAAAATGTCCAAGGTAGCTTTTAGCCCAGGTGAATGACTGTAGGACTGGGCTACTGGGCTGCTGCAGGCTCCTTCCCTGTCTGTGAGGAGGGTCCAGGTTTCCAGTGGAGGGATGGAAGCTCTGCCTGTGCTGTGGGCACAGGCAGGTCCAGGTGGGTACACTGGGGTTACTGTGGCTTCCCAGTGCCCCCCCCCAGCTGCTGCACATTTTTTTGGAGGTCTTCCTCATCTTGACCCACTGAAGTGGCTGCCTGTGGTTCCCACCAGAGCCTGGATGTGCATGGGGTACTCCTCGTACTGTCAGCAGGTTGATAATCCTTCCAGAGAGGGAGAATTGTATCAATAGGTTATATTAAAACATGGACTCTTCTCCTTTTCGCTCACAGTGCCCTGCATACAGGGATGCCCTCTGCCTCCCAAAGGGTGACCAACAGCTACATCCAAGGGACATTGGACATCCCCCTTCTTGACAAAACCATGGGCCAGTGCCTGGATGAGACCGTGGAGCGTTTTCCTGACCGCGATGCTGTGGTCTTCTGTCGAGATGGGATTCGGAAGACGTTTGCTCAGTTCAAAGAGGAGGTAAGTGCTTGGTTCAACTCTCAGAGAGCCCAGGAGGGTGGACGGGGGCAGCAGCAGAGCTGATGGAGCAATGGAAACAGTTTCATCACTCAGCTCAGGAATGAGCTGTGTCCTGTGAGATCTTCACCTTGGCCCTGATAAGAAGGTAACAGCACCTCCCCAGCACCACCGATGGGCGTGTGCTGACTTTGTTCTCCTTAGAGTCTCGAGATCAAAGGGAGAAGGCAACGTATGTAGAATACTTGCTTAATATCCCAGAATGAACTTTCATACTTAAAAAATTATCACCCCTATCTGGTGTGTTATGGGCTGAGTCAGGATGTTTTTCTCCACTGCAGCAGTTTCCAGCTCTTCTATCTGTCGCTCTGCCCTGTGTGTCAGAGATTCTGAGAACACGGAGGTTTCTAGTCTGAGCACAATGACACCTGAGCAATGTCAAGGGCTTGGTCTCATATCCCATGCAAAAACAGGTGTGGCTGTATCTATGCATGTGTATGTATGCATGCATGTTGCATACGGATATATGTTTATAGGTATTCTGAATGCAGGGGCAATATTTAAAGGCTAAGTACCTGGAAAGTTTCTATTATATATATGATCTTGGATAGGAAAAACTGGGGTTTTTTTGTTTGTTTTGTTTTTGTTATGTTGGTTTGTTTTTTTATTATTATTTTTAGATTTAGAATCACAGTATCATAGAATGATACACTCCCTGACAGAGAATCCCTCTCCAGCTCTCCTATAACTCCCTTCAGGTACTGGAAGGCTGCTCTAAGGTCTCCCCTGAGCCTTCTCTTCTCCAGGCTGAACAACTTCAGCTCTGTCAACCTGTCCTCATAGGAGAGGTGCTCCAGTCCTCTAATAATTTTTGTGACCCTCCACTGGACCCATTTTTACTAGTTTTAATTGATTAGGATTTTGATTACATCCATTCAGATAAATAAGATTAGCCGTGTTTACCCTAATTTTAAAAAGTAGGCTGTTATTCAGAACGAAATCAGAGGATAACTATTCCTCACATTCACATCTCCTAAAAGGTATATTTCATAAATTCATTTGAGAACATAGCAAAGCTTTACAAACTTTCCTGAATACCTCAGAATATTTTTACATATATCCTCACGCCTGAAACGCTCTTACCATCTTGCAAAATAAAGTGGTCGTGTTGGTACAGCGACTGAATTCAAGTTAATGAGGATATGACCCCCAGACTGGTCAAAGATCACTTGATACAGCTTCTTTCACCTGAGTTTTTCTTGAAGTAAACGATATACCAGAACAGAGACAGTTTCGATGGTGTAGATGGACCCAGCATATGGGTAAGGCCTAGTCTTAAGTTGAGTTAATGAGGAGCTAGACATCTAGTCTTTGAGCAAGAATTAATTTACAACTATTTTTACATCATTCCCTATTTTGGTTTCCTTCCTGCTTTGTTGTATTGTTCCATGCTTGTTATTTTTCTGCTTTCAGTCAACCTGCTAAGCAGGGGCTGGTCTGTACTCTGTGGCTCAGAAGGTGCTGCTGTTGCAGCAGTAGGCTGACAGACTACAAGCAGAGGTACCTTCTGTCTGATTTCAGTTGCAAAGATGTTGCTTTTCCCCCAGAAAGCAGTACCCAGAGACAGATAATCATGCCTCCTGCGTCCTGTGTGTGATCCTCAGGCTTTTGTCTGGTTTTACAGGTGGACCAGGCAGCCGCTGGGCTTCTGGCTCTTGGCCTGAAGAAGGGCGACCGGCTGGGAATGTGGGGTCCCAATAAATACGAGTGGGTTCTCATGCAGTTTGCGACTGCCCAGGCAGGAATCATCCTGGTAAGGGATTTGCTCTTATGTTTTTTTAGCAGTCTGTGGGGAAAGAAAATTGAGACAAAGCGATAGAAGGTTACTGGAGAGAGAAGTTTGTTGTCTCTTCTATGCATGCTCTTGCTCAGCGTGTTGGCTATAACTGAATCCAGTACTTAAATAAGATCTGTGCAGCCCTCTGTGTCTCTGTCCTCCACCGTGGACAGACTACAAGAGATGGACTGCTGTGAATTAGCTTGTAGGAGCTGATGATAGAGGGAGACTTGCCTTTGCCTATCAGGACCATTTTTACGTAACGTGCTGCTGTCCTAAAGTTACCAGTTATTTACAGCCCTGCTAAATGGGGCCTGTACTGCTTCGTGGTGCAAATGCTCTCTTAAAAATGTAGTCCAAGTTGGTTATCACCCCAAGCCAATTTTCATTTGATAGTATGACCTGGGACATTCACAAAAAAACACCTTATTTAGACAGTGCATTGTGCTAAGGACAGCGTTGTACCTTCTGGTCTGGTTTTTTCATCATGGTTCATCCTGGTATCTGCTAAAACACGGTAACAGAGTGGGTGAATGTGGCTCAGTGTGAACCCAATGGTGAACTCAGCTCCAGTGGGCAGTACTGCTGTGGAGAGTTGGGTAGGACAAACATGGTTGTCTGTTCAACTTGCTTTTGAGTTTTGAGTCTTCAGTGAGTTGAATATCTGCCCGGGAGACAGGAGGTCTGGTTTCAGTTCCTGAAACTCTGTTTTGTCTATCTGACCTCACATAAATCTCTTTTATGATTGTTTTCTTTTGTGGAAACACAGGATTCCACTAATTTTTGTGGAGAATGTGAAATCCCTGTAGTGGGGCATTGTTGGTTCTGCATGTTGGAGAGGAGGAGAGGCTTTGAGTGTGACTTGTCCTTGGGAGAACTTTTCTGTTGAAATGTGTTAGGGGAGAGGGTTTTTAAGGCAGGGGTGACTCTAATCAATCTTCTTATTTCTCCCTCTTAAGGTATCTGTGAATCCAGCCTACCAGGCCCTTGAGCTGGAGTTTGTCATTAAGAAGGTTTGTATGGCACTCACTGGTAATGCAAATTGATTCATTACAAGAGCACATACAAGCCGGGCAGTGGGGACACAGTACAGATGAGCTTCTGGTTAAGCACTTGGCCCATCGGGAGGAGCTGGCCAGAGAGCAGGGCTGGTGATGCCTGTACAGAGGGGACACCACCCGGCAGTGACCAAGGGCATGAATGGCAGTTCAGTGATCGCCTTTGCTGCTGCTCCCTGTGGCTGCCACCCTGTCTGATGAAGACTTCTGCATCCTTCTCATCCCTCTCCCTCTCTGCTAACAGCCAGGTACTGCCAATATGACACCAATAACAACCATACTTGGAAAAAAAAGACAAGACTGAGTACCTGATCCAGGGACTGTTCTGCCCAAGTAGCTGTCAGCCAGGACAGCAGAGGCTCTGTAGTAACCCAGCGTGGCTGCAATCTCTAGAGGCAACATCTGTTTTAAATCAGTTCTGACTTTCCCACACTCAAGGTCCAGCCTGCCTGGGAGGGAGAGCACTGTCCGGCCGTCCTGCCTGACTCAGTGCTGTCCTGCCTGCTTCCCACTTGGGGCAGAAATCAGCATCTGGGATTTTAACCTTGAAAGTAGAATGAAGAAAGGCTCAGAAATTACCATCCTACTTGATAGCTTGATTTCTCCTTCCCAGGTGTGTCCTAGGCCCTACTGGCCTTGGTTTTAACCTGGTTTAACTCCTAGCTGTTGCCACCACTTGACAGCTTTCTTCTGTCTGATTGTGGCTGCCTTGGCTACCTTCGTATAGCTGCCTGGGTTGCCTGGGCTTGAGTTTGCAAAGTTTTGCGGAGTTTAAAGTATTCTGGTTCCTTAGCTCCAGTAATGAGGAATCCAGGCTACTGAACATTTGATGACTACAAATTAATCCTAGGATGAAGCAGCTAACTTGCTCATCTGTGGTTTGTTCAACCTTAAATCAAAGGCTGATATTAGAAGAACTGGACTATGTCTTGGTCTTCCTCGCACCATCCAAGTTCTGACTTTACCTAGAAAGAAGCAGATGCTTTTTAGCAGCAGAGACTTTTCTCTTTCATCAGTAACTCTGTAGTTCTGTTGATGGGCTGTAATCTGAGTTCCCATTTCATCCTGCATTTAATCCTTTTACGGTGATCTCACTTGTTTCACTCCTGTTTTCATGCGTTAGGACTGAACCCAATGCTGTGGTGCAGCTTGTTTCTTCCAGTCTGGATGTCCTCCTGCTTCTCTCACCAGGGGAAAATGTAAATGGCAGTACCTTCCTTTTTTTCTCAGTGAGACCTGGCTTTTGTTTCCCCTTCCATCTCTGTGTGTCATATTCTGCTCTGATTTTTCTCCTCCAGTGCAAATCTGGAGTGTCACTGGGGGAAAAGCAGCTCCCTTGGGGATTGCTCCTGTCTTGCCTGGGAAGGTGTGCTGGTGTTCACAGCTTTCCCCTGTACCTTTGGCATTGGGATCTCTGCTGTCCCTCACCCCCCTAACTATTTTGGTTGTATTTATTTCTTTGTGCAACAAAACCCTTGAAACTTCAGGACTTTGTTGGATCCTGTCAGCCTGTGCAGTCCCCTTCTTTCCCCGTTAGGTTCCCTTCTTTTGCTATACACAGAAATGCACGCTGAATAACCATTCTTCTGATTTGTGCTATATTTCCAGGGCTTTAATAAAGCACTGTGATGTCAGCACTTGTACGACAAGTCCTTTGAAGAAGAGTCTGCTGCAGCTCAGGCTGAGACCAAGTGGCAGATGCCCAACTATAGACTCCTATCTTGTACAGCATCTGTCCTGCAAGCACCTCTTCTCCCCTAGTGTCTGCTTTGCAAAGCTAATTCAACCAGAACAGTGGTTTTAAGGAACAGTAAAAAGTTACAAACACACAAAACATCCCAGAACTGACTTAGTCCCCTGGGTTCTCTGCAGACTGTTCCAGAAAATAGAGTAAATGTTTGTCTTCCTTTCTGGCAAAGCCCAGAGGGTACTTGCAAATAATTTATTGGCATAGGCTTGGTGTCCTTGTTTCATGGACCTTGGGAAAATAATGAGAACAGCCATATAAATCGTTTATATAAATAGTTTATTTGACAAGAATGCATTTTTTGGAAGATGAAAGTAGTTTGTAAATCTGGGTCAAATTCAGCAAATCTCCTCTGCTGAAAAAGAAACAAATTCTTGGAGTAATTAAAGAACTTTGTTTCAGGATTACGTAAGGGTTGAGTGAAAAATGTTTTAATTTTCAAAATAGCTAATGCTTTAGAAGAAAGTGGAAAAATCTTATGAAACCTAGCACCTTAAAAAAATCCCAGAATGAAAACCTGGCTTGATCTGAGAAGCAGTCTTTAGGCCTCCTTGTTTTTCCAGAATTCCTCAAATATCTTCATTTCAGATCAACTCAAAGTAATTAGATATTTTTTTTTCTTTTCCATATTTTGGGGCTGGGCTTTTTGTGAGTGTTGTGACTCCTAATCAGAAGGATCAGTCATTTGCCTTGTGCTCACAATGAGGCGTGTTGGTCCTGGGAGGAGAGGGAGCCTCAGGCTGCAGCTCTGCTCTTTTGCCCAGCAGAACCCAGCCAATCCATCCCAAACTGAAAGCCAGGGAGGAGCAAAGCCATGGTTGCACACCTGGATCAGGTCTGGGGGTGCCGAGTGTGCAGTAACACCGTCCTGCCCTGCACTGGTAGGGTTTTATCAGTGCATGGTTGTAAGGTCTTGGTTTGCATTTGCCCTGGGTGAATCTGCCTGTTGGAGGCATGTCCCCAGCCCCAGGAATGTGGCTGTGGCACCCTCGCTGTGCAAAGACCTATGCCATGCTCTTCAGTGAATCATTAAACCGCTGCACCATGTGGGTCTGACTAGGAAGAGTTAAAAATCTCCAGGTTTAGTCTGCAGAGAGCTCATTGTACCATATGCTTACAGAAACAAGCCATGGAGAAAATCCCGGCACGGTGTTAATGGCTAATGCTGGCTGTGTGGGGTACAGGGCTGGGCGCATTCCTGTGTTGGTGAGGACTGCTCTTTATCATGTCCTGAACACCAACCCAACGTGACTTCTCATGAGTTTCTGTCTCCCTTCGCAGGTTGGCTGTAAGGCACTGGTGTTTCCCACTCAATTTAAAACCCAGAAATACTATGATATACTAAAGCAGTCATGTCCTGAGATAGAAAAGTCCAGTCCAGGGGGAATAAAAAGCAAAAGGTGAGTTAGGAACATCTGGTGCCTTTGCACTGACCTCACAGCTGTGTCCTGCCTTGTGTCCTCTCAGCTGCACAATGCAAGCTCTAGCAGAAGAGGGACCTGCACAGGGTCTCACCTGAAGAGAACATGTTAGGCTGTCCTGGAGGTTTGCCCAGTTTCCTCCTTGCTCCGTTGTTGCTGATGGTATTTTTCTTTCCACCAGGCTGCCTGACTTATCTGTTGTCATCACGGTGGACTCCAAGCTGCCTGGCACCTTCCACATGGATGAAGTGATGCAGGCTGGGGACAGCAGCCATATGAAGCAGTTAAGAGATGTGCAGCGGACCCTCACCTGCAATGAGCCCATCAACATCCAGTTCACTTCAGTAGGTGCTCCTGCTTGCTCTATACCTTGAGGTTGGGTTCCTCACTGGGGGACCCAGGGAGAGACGTGTGTCATGCTGAGCATCCCCTTTCCTTTGCCTTCTGCCCTCTGAGACCAAACCCTGTTTCCATCTTCTGCTGTAGGAAGGAGGAAACGTTCTAGCATTTCCCCTGGCTTCTTCCATTCCTGCTGCTCAGCCCTTTCTCGAGGGCTGATGGAGATGAGAGTGTGTCCTACTGAAGTTGGACCGTTTTTTCGGTTGGTTTAGGATTAAGATGCTGTTAAAGAAGAAAATGACATCTCCCAGGTCTGAATGGAGAATGAAGTGCAAGATGACCCCTGAGAGCACATGTAGCACGTCCTCAGGAAAGGTGGCATCATTGTGTAATGGTGTTTTTTTTCAGGGGACAACGGGAAGCCCCAAAGGAGCCACCCTCTCCCACAGGAACATTGTGAATAATGCCAATCTGATCGGTGTGAGGCTGGGGATCACCGAGCAGGTGGGTCTTGATGAGAACACAGTTTGGGGTGGTTTCCACTGCCACAGAGTGACCACGGCTGTGGAGAGCGTTGGTGCTTGCTCAGCAGAAGGGCAGGTTGCTTTGCTGCAAATGATATTGAGCGATACATTTTTCATTTCCATGGAGTTTCATTTCTGTTTCATTTTAGTCTCATGTGAAGGGTTTTTTGAGGAAAGAAAATAATAAAAAACCCCCTTTCTATGAGAGGAAACCCTGTGAAATTAGTCACTTTTTATTTTGGTGACATTTATAAGACTCTGGATGTTAGCTTTGAACTATGTTGAATGAGATTCCAATTTGTTTTACATGATTTCATGTCATGTATACAGTCTCATAACTCTCAGGATAGGCACTTTCTATTTGTAATTTCCTTTAAAAATGGTTAAAGGCAAATATTTTCTTCTGAAGTAGTTATTTCTAATATGACTTCTAATACAGCTTTGATCCAGAAAAAAGATGGATTGTTTCAAATCAATCTTCAGAACCTTTGGTGTTTTTAAAAAACAAAATTAACTTAATAGCATGTGTTGAGTCCTGCGTATTTCATGCTTGTCCTAGCACTACCTCTTTTCTCTACTGGCATATCATACAATAATGTGTGAGCAACACTAGACCAAAAAAATCCAGCAAAGACAATGCAAAATTACAGAATGAAATTTTGGGATTAGAAACTTCCCAAACTGATTTTCACTAAAGGCAGGAAGCGGCAGCATTGCGTTTCCACCTAATGGGAACACAGATGAGTTGTCAGATTTCCAGCAAGTTTTCAGTGAATCAGGGAAAACTCCTCTGTTCAGATCTTTGCTCTTCAACAGTCACGGACTGGAAGATCTGCTTTCCTCACTGTTGTCTTTGGCTTGATCCCAGGACTATCGTGTTGGCGTCCCCGCACCCCTCTATCATTGCCTGGCATCGGTGGGAGGCTGCATGGTGATGGCTCTGCACGGGTCCTCCTGCATCTTTTCATCGCCGAGTTTTGAGGGGAAGGCTGCTCTGGAGGCAGTGTCTCGAGAGAAGTGAGCGTTTGTGTCTTGCTGCAGAGGAGTTCATCGCCTTCAGGCGATGCTTTCTTGCCTCATCTCACCTGTCAGGCCATGGCCCAAGCCCTCCTTCCCCCGATGGGAGAGGCAGGTTTGCTGGTGCACATACTTGCACAGGCACTTCAGGAGCCTAAATCCTGTCTCTTCAGCTGCACCTGGGGGTTTGTCACACTTCTGTTTCCCTAAGATAAGAGGTCAGAATCCCTGTAGGGCTTTGGCTGGAAAGTGTAGTGGTGTCTTGGCTTGCTACGGCTGGTGTGTTTTTACACTTAACCACCTGCCCTCCTTCTCCAAGTCCAGCTTTACTGATGAGATAGTCCAGCTTGTTCTTCATGTGGAACTTGTAAAACAAATGAGCTATCACTGTGTGCATAATACATATTTATTTATTTATGTTGTGTATGTGCACGGATGAAGAGCACATCTGCTGTACCTGCCTCTGTGCTGCTGCTTCATGGCCCCATGCACGATGGGATGGGATGGGACAGGGCAGGAGAGGACAACATGGGGTGCTGAGCTGGGCCTGCCCCTGGTTCCAGCTCTGCAGCTTTTCCTTTTCTCTCCCCTTCCTGAAGATGTTCCTTTCTATATGGCACGCCAACCATGTTTATAGACATGCTCTCCCAGCTGGACTTTGACTCCTACGACCTGTCAAGCCTCCGGGGAGGTAAGTTTGACAGCTCAAATTAAAAAATCCTGAGAAAATGGGTATTACTGGTTCCCTGCTGGGAGGCTGTATTAAGTTTTGCAAGCAAATCACTCTTCTGGAGGGAAGCGTTTTGTTGCCCAAGCCTTGTGTTTCACTGTTCATTTGATGCTACATTTCCACTCCTTGGGGTTTCCTTCAAGAATTTTTAAGATTTCTTTCATCTGAAAGCAGATTGGGGAAGGACCTTTTTATTTTATCTGCTAGATGGGGGAGCCAGGAAGCCAGGTTCTGCTCCACTCTGGTCTCACCAGCCACCACCGTGTGGCAGCAGATGCTTTGTGTGTTTTAGGCTGGTGCAGTCCCTAAAGTAGAGCTGCTGTGTCTGGGACCTAAAGTTACCTGCCTAGTTTTGAAGTCATTCATCTAAACACTGCAGAGGGTGTGATAATGCGTGCTGAAGCTTTCTCTCTTGTAGCAGACAGCCTCGGAAATAGCTGAGCCCAAACGGGGAAACCGCTAGCCCTTTCGAGGCAATAACAGCACAGAGAGTAGACTGTGTGGGAGCACAAAAAAAATTTAAGCAGATTACCTAATCATCTCTGCTATGTGAAAAATGATCCTGTCCCAGCTTGTTCCGCAGAAAAGCCCATGTATTGCCCTGCTTTTTCACTCTGTCACCCTAAGATGGAGCAGGTGAAAATGTGATCTGCCCTCTCCCATAAGGGGTGGTCTGTGCAAGGTGGAAAGAAAGGTTTTCGGTTTTATGACGGTGATGATTAATGGGAGTGTTTGTTCCTGCTGAAAATCTGTGCCTCTTTCTGCTCTGAATCTTTCCTCTCGGGGAACTGCAGCTTGGACTACGCTTCTGCTATAGAGTTTATTTTCCTAACGATTGAACTCTGCCAACCCTTAATTCATTCAGGCAAACTGGCCTTGCTACAGCCTTTGCTTCTAGAATAACTAGGACCTGTATCCATAAAAATAGAACATGTTTTGACAGGAACCGGTGTATCCCGAAGGTCTCGCCAGCATTTAAATCTGGAAGTGCCGAACCTTCTGAGGCACCGTTCCTAGGAATAAATACATGGTTTCCAAGACAGTCATCTTTTCCTCTTTCTTCCAGGAGTCATTGCAGGTTCTCCTGTTCCACCTGAGATCATGAAGTTAGTTATGACCAAGATGCACATGCCGGAGATCGTGGTGAGTCGTGTTTGCTGTCGCTAGAGCTTCAAGTGGTGTTTTGCATGGTGAGATCCTGAACTTGGGCGTCTCTGCACCACAGCGGTGCCAGAGCTGCTGGGATCAGGCGTGATGGGGACTGCAAGTACGAGGCCAGGCTGAGGAGGGAAGCTGTAGAGGGGCAGAGAAGAAGAAGGGGAATTCTGCCTGGTTGCTGGTGAGGTGTCTGGGGAGGAAGCTTTTTAAGAAGAGAAAATGTTGCATTCAGTGTCATAAACTGAGTTTCTGCTGCTGCGTTTCAAAGCTTTTCTAAACCCTTCTGTTTTACATGCTGCAAGGATGAATGATTATGGAAGAGGCCTTGCTGGTTTGTATCGGTGTGGGTGGACACACGTGATCATCTTGCTGCGGAGCTGTCAGGTTTCTTTCACCATCCTGGGCCGTGTGTAGATATAAACCCTTGTTGAATGCTCTGTTTGAGTCTGAAGGTGGGAATGGCTCCATCCACACGTGCAGCACCAGACGTGGCATTGCCAGAAGCCCAGCACGTGTCAGAGCACGCATGTTGCTGCTCCATCACACAACCCTGCACCCTGGCAAAAGCATCAGCATGTCCTGCATGTGGAGGGGGACAGGCCACCAGTGAGGGGGGTCAGTGGCACTTCAGGTGACGTGTTTTCTAAGCAGGTTTTGCTTTACTTTAAAGGAAATAATTTTGGTGCCACACTACTTGTAAATGCTGAGGAAGCAGACCGTCATGATGGATAAACATGCGGGGCTGGGAGCCAGAGTGGGTGTGTTACCGTTGGCAGACTCAGACCACACCAGCGCCAGGGTTTTACAGGGACCAGTGGAGTCCAGGACACCTGTCCTGGAGCTGTCTCGGAGGCGGCCAGGGTTTTTTCCTGGATGTGATGCTGTTAATACTGAACTGAAAACAGCAGGGACAGCCTTGGTGCCATTGCCCGGACTCTGTCAGCTACCTATTTTTATAGCAGACTTGAGTTTGGCCTCACAAAATATTTTCAGACATTACTGCAAGTGCCCAGGATGCATTAGGTGTCACATGTTCCTGCTTTGTAGAGAGAAATAATAAAACCCTCCCAAGCAGTTGCTCTGCCCATAGGATAAAGAGGATTAAGTCTATATTTGTACCACCGATCTTATGTTGCTTCTGATCCCCCAGCCCTCAGACAGACACAGGGAGACTTGCTGAATTCATCTTTGCAGCAAGAGCTTTATACAGAAGATGTACATAAGAAAATATACAATTTGATTTCTATATAGGAGACAGAGGAGTTTTCATCCTCTTAAAGGTCATTTACACTCAGTTACAGAGGAATAAATATACATATATTTATATAACTCTTTAGGATTAAAAAACACAGTTAAGTTGCAACTGTGGTATTGTAATAGCCGTGACAATAAACCGCAGTCATCCTGGTGTCCTGCTAGATCCTCTGGAGTACGGGCAGAGGGAAGAGGAGGGGTGCCCATGCCAGGCTGTATGGTGCACACCTTCTCCTCTCCGATGTACGTGTATCTTGGTAGACCCAATAGAGCGGGAGGGAATCCAGTCTTCAGATGGCTCCAGTTTTGGGGTTTCCCAGTACTGCTTCACTTTAAAGGATTTCTGGCTGACCTGGAGACATTGCTGCCTTTTCGCTTGAAAGGGCAGCTCAGTCTCAGGGTCACCAGCTCTTGGTCATTTCTTCACCTATTCCCCTCAGCCCTGGCCTGCAGGGATCCCCTCCGTGGGAAGGCAGAGGAGTCTCTTTGCATGGGTGGAGACCAATTTTCCTGATCAAGCAGCTGGGGGAGGGACGCTTCTACCTTCCCGCTTGCTTCCACTCCACTGGAAGGGAAGAGACAGTGACCAACTGGTTGATCGGGGACGTGGGTTACGTTGCCTCTGGGGAAGATGACTGTGTTTTACCGGCAGGATCTAGGTTAGCTTGTCTTAGTATGGTCATGCATAGTTTAGTTTTTTAAAAATGCCTCTTTAAAAATATATAGATGTCGGAAAAGATTGAAAAGGTGGATTCCATCCTGCGATCAGCGGAGAAGCGGGGATTTGGAGGAGGCTGTAGGTGTTCAGATATGTCAGAAATGTTTCCTGACAGATAGGAGAAGCTTAAGGAAGGACTCGGAAGTCAGTAGTTCTCTGATGGTTGAAATGACCAGTCGCCAGGACAGGCCATACCAGGGCCTGCTAGGGGAGAAAAAACAGAGAAGGCCACGTGTTTAAGGGGATTTTTCAGCAGATCAGTAAACTTTCAGCACTTGTCTGTTTACTTATACAATGAGTGAATGCAGCCCGCACTTGAAGGTGAAGAATTAGGACTTAAGAAGCCATTATGAGTTCCCACAGCAGAGAAGATGGCTGAATCTGTCTCTGACTTCTGCCATCTCACTGCATGACTCTCGAGTGTCTTACCCAAAGCACTTATGGGCAGGGAGCACGTTCGTTGTAAGGGAAGAAACTCAAGAGTGGAATTTTCAAGAGCAGTGCATTATTTTGGTGCCCTGGTTCTGGAAATCCAGGGCAGGTAGATTTTTAGGAAGTGCCAAGCAGCTTTTCATCTGAAATGTGGTCAGTGACCCAAGTCACTGGTCATCCCTGAAATACACCCCCCCATATCTGAGATCTGAGAAAGCTGCCTGCGTCTCGAGAGGTGCTTGATGAAGTCAGAAGTACTTCACATTCCTTAAAATCCCTTTCACCACACTGGAGTGGGTTTGTGTGCCTGTGTTTTGGCTCTGACACCTGAAGGTAGCGAGATTTGTCTTCTGCAAGACTGAAATAAATAGTTTTTTATTTCATTAACAATTGTAAACCTGTTTGAGAGCTGGATGGAAGGTGCTACAGAAAAAACAGATATTGTCGTGGTTTTCTTACTCTCATCATGGAGGAGTGAACTGGAATTGAGTTCAGGCAGGGGGAGAAGAAGGTTAAGAAGAGCTAGACCTGTAAATAAAGTACATTTAAGTATTGTGGTTTAGAAAACTGAAGTTTTTTCCATCCTTAGAGCAGAACTTTACCCGCCCTATATGGAACGACTGGTATTTCCATCTCTAATCCTTAAAACCTCTGGCACTGCAAGAGAAATAGCCACCGTTTTGGTCATAAATTTACTTTCTCCATCCTGTTATGCATATCCTTAGTGAACTGGGGACCAAGTGGCCATAGCTGGGCTTTGGACTTCTGCCTCATCCTTTCTGTTATGAAAGGGCTCAGTGGCAGCTCTTGCTCATACAGTGCAGTATAGGGTCACTGCAATTTACTTAATGAAAGGTCCTTTTCTCAAGAGCTTAAAAACTAGCAGGCTCATCCAAAGTCCTTTGGAATCCATACAAGCTCCAGACCTATTCCTGGGATGGGGAAAAGTAAAATTCTTGGGATGGAGTGATGACAGTTGTGGCTTTTTTGCTACTCTCTGCACTGAATTTAATACTCTTGTTAGTTTCCAATTGTGGAAGGTGTTTGTGTGAAAGGTTTTCACAGTTGGTGTTTGATTGGTGGATGTCAGCAAGTTCATTGCTAGAGGGGAAGTCAGCCCTGTCTCTGAATCACCTTCTGGCTCAGGACACTTTATTTCAAGATTATTTGCTGTCTATTTCAAGAATATTTGCTGTCTCGAACCTTCTGAGATGCTCATTTTGAAGGCATCAGCCTTTGTTTTTAAATACCTGAGTGCCTTGGATGGGAATTGCAGCGCTGAAAGGCAGGTGCTGGACCAAGAACTGCTCTTCATGAAACGTCTGTTTCATATGGGCTGGGCAGCCTGGGGCCAGATTTCCCGGCAATGTCCTGCCCTGGATTTCAAACCAAACTCAGAGGGACCCTTACCAGGGCACAAGGCTGAGCATCTCCGATTGGTTAGAAAAGTGAAGCATGTGTGATCCCAGCTCAGAGTACGTGTTGGGCTAAATCCACCCTTGTTTTGACTCTTAATGACATGCTTCACCCTTACTTGCTGCCCCAGGCCTGTCTTTAGCCCCAGTTTGGTTTTACAGGGTTGACTCCATCCCTGTTGCTCCAGGCAGATTCTCTGCTCTGGGAGGCCATAGAGCCCGGTGCTGTCAGGAGATGGAGCAGCTCTGAGCAGAGGCATCAGTGGATGAATGGATGAGCTGTTTTGAGCCAACCCTAGTGTCACTGAAGTGAGAGATAAAGTTCCCATACCTTTGGTGGCATCAGGGTTTGCTGTAGGTCTGAATAAAAGTGAACCACCTTACGTGTTTAATGACGGCTTCCTTTCTTGGACCTCTTGGTGGGGAGCTTGCAGGTGCGGAGGGCCGGGGTGTCTCTGATGGACTGTCCCCGGTACTGCACGGGTGTGGAGCAGGTCTCCTCAGCACGGGTGCGATTGCCCTTCAGCCACCTGGGGCACGGGGAGAAGGAAAACCAGGAGTTTACAAGAGGTATGAACCATCATGGACAACACTCATACCATTAAGGGAGAGGGCAAGATGAGGAGGGATGTGCTGAATATCCATGCAGCCTGGCACAGCTTGGGGGGGACAACACCTCCCTCAGGGGACCTCCAAGGAGACCCCAGGGATGGTGGAGAGGAAGGGGTGTGTGGTGCCGTACTTGCGCAGATGTGCGAGCTGGCAGTTGCAGTGCCAGGTGTTTCGGGAGAGCGTCAGCGTCTCCATCTTGTCGAAGGGGAAGTTGCGGGGCAGCTGGGTGAGCCGGTTGTTCTCCAGGTGAGCGGTCTTCAGCCCCGTCACACCAGCAAACGCGTTGTCTGCAAACTGAAGGACAAAGGTTTACGGTAGGAGCACTGAGTTCAAAGAGAAGTTCAAAACCTGAATGCCTCTGTTTGAGACTTTAAGTGCTGTAAGCAGGGGTGGAGCAAGAGAAGGAATGGTGGAGAGAGATCCTAGCTTGCTGGAGGCCTTGGACCACCTAATAGAGGCATCAGGATGGTGGACTCATGGGTGATGGTGTTTCCTGCTTGAAGAGAGCTATGTCCCAAACCCATGTGGGATTGTACTTGCAGCCACATCCCTAAATAAAGTGAAGTCTGGCAAGCCCCTTTATTTTTGAGCCATACTTCTCCATTCTAAATGAAGACATTTTCTGGGTGTATTCCTTTCCAAGGCTGGAAATCCTCCCAGCTCCTGTTGCCTTGCCTGTCCTGGAACGGCTGAAGGAGGGAGTGTTTGTGGCGTCTGAAGGGGCTGTAGACTTTGGCAGTGCCCAGGGGCTCTGAGTGGAAAGTTACACTTGGCATCTGAGCTCTGTAGAAATAGAGGCAGGTTTCCAGCACCTCAACCTCCTCTGCTTTTTTTTTTCTTTCTCATTTCCAGTGGGTTGCTTACAAGGGATGCTGCCCGATTTGTCTCTTAACAGGCAGGCTTTAAGGGCGGGTCTCCCTTAAAAAGGCTGCCAAAGAGAGGAGAGAGGCTGTAGATCCGGCTCTGCAGCCCCCTCCTCTCTTCCCTAAGGTCTCAGATCTGGGTTTTCTCAGCCCATGGTTACTCAGGTTGGAAAGTTTCTTCTTGAAAGCAAACTCCTCAACATAGACTTTCTTGGGGGTGGTGAATTGGGGAGGGGGTTCACTGACAAAGCACAAAGGTCCTCTTGGTTATGACAAGCTATTTCTCTCCCTTCTCAAAGCAGGGGAAAGCTTTCTCTAAAGGTTGGAGAAGAGACTCATGAGGTCTACCAGGACCCCATAGTCAAGGACCTGTACTCCCATTTCTGAATGGGAGAAGCTTGCACTTTGGACGGGACCATCAGGCTGTATTCAAGCTCTCTAATCTGAAAAGCTTGACAGAGGAAATGTGCTATTTTAAGCTGTGAACTTTTGTCATCTTCTAAATTAAGCAATGTTGGATAGGATTAGAGTTTAGCTAGGAGACTCCCAGAGTACTGTAGCTGTTGGACAGTCAGTGGTGCTGGCCTCTGTGGTCCAAAACCGAGCTGCCCTTGGTAGGTTTTATTGTGCTGATAGTGGAGATACTCAGAGAGATGCTGGCACGCTGCGCAGCGAGGCAGTAGCCTGGCCACGTTCTGGTTTGGACAGTGGAGTACTGTCTCAGCTGCTCATTCCTCTCCCAGCCCCACGAGAAGAGTTTGCATCTGCTGGTAGCAGCTGCTGTGCTGCCTGCCAGAGTATGCGTTTGTAAAGAAAAATCAGTGTTTTCCCCCTTGTTTAGGTGGAGGATTGCTGCTGTAATTTATTTTGCAATAAGTATGTAGAGAGGGGTTTATGTAAAGCTTTCAGGGTCTGCGGTGCCTGGTTTCTTGCTGCTGTCACTGTGGGTCCTGGCTCCTGTGACACAGCCCTACAGGTGACCGCTGGGGGTGTGTGATGCTGGTGGGAAAGGGGAGCTCTGAGCTGGAACCACAGAGCAGACTGAGAGCTCTCTTCCTCCTGCTCAACTGCAGTATAGACTGGGAGAGCCTCGTGTGGAAGGGTTTTGCTCTCAGTCAGCTCTGAAGTCTTGCAGCCATGCAGGGAACAGCTAAGGACAGTATTGTTGTGAAGGAGAATGAGCTGTGGTCAAGATGTCAGTGACATCTAAAGCATTTGGTAGTGATTTCCTAGGTCATGAGGCCTCTGTGATTAGAAGTCTCCTAGCAGTGCAAAGTTCATGTGTGGGCTGTTCGGATATGGGGCCTTTGGGGATTTGAAGAAAAACTTCTGAGCTGGGATGGGAGCTTTGTTTTCCTGAAAAAGAATGCAAGCCCTAAAGCTGCAGAAGCCACCCCAGTTAGTGTTGATACCGTAAACTGGTGTCTTACTGGGCTGCTGGGGAGGAAAGGAGGCATCTGGCTGCAGAAGAGCCTTTAAAGGTCCTGTCCACAGGTGGTCACTGAAAAGAAGAAAGTCTTTGTTGCTGGCTAGAATTGTTAGCCTTTGCTTTATGGCCACTCCAAGGACACTTATTCCTTGGAGCACTATCATGGGTTAGTCTAATTTCTTCAGCATATAACTTGGGAGTCTAATGTCTTTACAGCTCATACAGTATTAAGCTGTAATTTTTGACTTGCACTTGAAACTGACTATAAAAATGCTGTGACAGCCTGTCTAAGGTCTTGCCTAGAGAGGTCAGTAGGTTGTTTCCAAGTGTTGAGTTTGTTTTCTCCCATCCTGGAGAGGTTAGTGCTGAGAGAGTACAAGGGCTCAAATATTGTCTGGGTGCTACTGAAATGTTTTGGGTAGTGTTGTTATCTACCTGGGAAAGCTGTAATTTCAGTTCTTGAGCATTTTTGGAGGCCTTATTTCCTTGAAAACTCTGGTGTGCTCTGTTCCCGGCAGCTTTCAGGTGTCCTACTCCTCCTCCGTGTGAGGCCCTCTGGTTTGCCCCTTCTTGCTAAGAAATTCTCTTTTTCATTGCATCTTTCCACTGAGATGGGTATTGCTTCTCCATGAAGGTCCTAGCCTGCCTTACCTGGATACCCTTTGTCTTTGGGCTTCCTGGCAGTGTCATTCTGGGGAAAACTACTCTGCTCCGCCTGCAGCACCCTCCCTTTCCAGCCACATGGGGTGCAGCTAGGACATCAGGGTGCTGCTGCTTCTGCACAGTGTTGTTTCTGCTCTTGCACTGCCTGGCGTTGCAGAGGTCCTAATGCAAGTGATTCCCCTAGTGTGATGCTCCTGCCTGTGGACTGTGCTTTCTTGCAGAAGGGGGTTGTTTTGCCACTGGGGATACCTGAATGTCCCTCCTCCTCTCCAGTGGGAACAGGGCTCCTTTGTAAGATGCTGCGAGAGTTCCTTTTGAGAGAACATCAATAAACAAACCTTTCTTTATAACGTGTAAAGTTGGAAGGCCTGGAGGGAGGTGAAGGTGAAGGTCCATATGCCTACCTGTCTGCAAGGCATGGGTAAGAATCCACTGCTATTCACAGCCCCCCCTGAACCTGGGCTGAACTGAGGCAGAGCAGTTCTGCTCTGCAAGGTGGTATTGCCCTACAGTTCCTCCAGGGAGGCAGGCACTGGCTTCTTATCCCACACCTTGTGCCTGGGATGATGGAAGGTCACAAATCATCCTGGAGAAACCCAAATGCCTTTCTCAATGACTGGTGTCACCTCCAGCTTTGGGGGTGAGGTGGTGGTGGGGGGTGTGGAATACGCTGCCTTTCCAAGGAGTTTGTCCAGCTCCTGATAATTTGGTTTTGCATGAAACAACTCAACAGAAGGGTGAAAAACTCTCTCTCTCTCTCATCCCTTGTTTGGGCCATGCCAGGAGTGTTATCAGCTGGTCAGTGCCTTACTGTCTACAGAACTTGCAGACCTGCATCTCCCCTCTCCTCTGCTAGGAATGGATGGGAAACCAAAGGATTTGTAAAGGAGAAGAAAATCTTCTTATCTGGAGAAAAATTGAAAGAGAAAGGACTCACCTTCTTCAGCTTCATGTTGTCCAGGTGGAGTGTCTGCAGGTATCGCCCAAAGGACTGGAAGGCATTGTCAGGGATGACCTCAATTGGGTTATGAGAAAGCTTCAGTTCCTCCAGCACTCTCAGCTTACTCATTGCATTCACAGGGTAGCTGCTTAGCTGGTTCTTGTCCAGGTGGAGGACAGCAAGGTTTTCTACGTCCTCCAGAGCCCCAGGCAGGAGGTTGGTGAGGGAGTTGTCAGAGAGGAAGAGCCAGCGCAGGTCCTTAGCCCCATTAAAGACTCCTGGTTTCAGCTCCCGGATTTTATTGCTGCCTAAGTGCAGGATGAAGAGGTTGACAAGAGGGGAGAGGAGTCCTTTGGGCAGGTCTGGGATCTTGTTCTTGTCCAGGTACAGGTAGGTGAGATCTGACAGGTCATCAAATGCTCCTGGCTTTATGACATTGATCTGGTTGTCAGTGAGATAGAGGTAGACCAGGCTCTTGAGCCCCCGGAAGGCTCCAGTAGAGATCTCCTTGATCCGTGAGCTCTGGAGGTGCAGGGACACCAGCTTTTTCAGGTCACGGAAGCCATTGGTTGGCAGGACGGGAAAGTTGTTCCTCTGCAGGTTGAGAAGCCGCGTTTGCTCAG
Source organism: Thinocorus orbignyianus (assembly GCA_013400375.1). Lineage (NCBI taxonomy): Eukaryota > Metazoa > Chordata > Aves > Ciconiiformes > Thinocoridae > Thinocorus > Thinocorus orbignyianus. The sequence goes on along the minus strand of VXBW01003457.1, from coordinate 1,593,012 downwards.
GCACCTTGGGGATCTTCTTCAACCCTACGTTGTCACAGATGACGTGCTGCAGGTCTCCACCATGGCAGTGGCAGCTCGGGGGACATGCCTGCACAATGGAGGCAAGACATGCCAGTAGGCTGAGGACACCAAGGAAGAAGCCTGACCGATTCATGGTCAGATCTGGAGTTGGTGTGATGGGAAGAGAAGCAGCAGGAGGAGGAGGAGGGAGATGGGTGGGAGAGAGAGAGTAACTGGGTTTGCAGCATGCTGAACACAGCCCTATTTATAATGTTATTAAAAAGCAAAATCCCTTCCCACAAACCGCAGGCAGCAGCCAGTTGGAAGCAACTGGCTTTGGGAACTTACTGTGAGCTTAACCCCTTGGCACCAGGCAGAGGAGTGTCCGTGGGCCTGCCTGGCCCCGCTGCCGAGGCGGCTGTGCAGAGGTAGTTTTCCTCTCTGAAACAGGGAGACAGTCAGGCAGAACAAACACAGACCCACTCTGTGGGGAACCTCTCTGGTCCCTGCTGAGCTGAGCAGGGCCCAGGTTCATCACTGAAGTGGGGAGAAAACAAACTGCTGTGCTCCACAGCCACCTTGTGCTGAAGCTTTCAGCAGGCTCCTGGGCTGTGTTTAGCCTCAGCTGGTTTGAGGAGAAGCACCTTCTGTTATCACTGAGGAAGGTTTTGGGGAGTCTTGTCTTGCTGTTTCAAGGGAGCTTGTCTGAGCAGGGATGGGAGAAGACGGGAGCAATATGGAGTCATGCCAATGGCCAACAGGGCTGTAGTTGCTCTTGCAATGCAAAATTTTGGTTGAAGACTTCTAGATCCAGGTTGCATCTAGGAGCTGGCTGAGAAAGGGAGAGGAGACAACCTTAACTTCTGCCATGTCTTTCCTTTGAGCAGTGGAGCTTGATACACCCAGAGCTGGTCAGGAGACCTGCGTGAGGGGTTTTTCTCAGCATGTGGGAACTGTGGAGCGATTGCTGTTGCCTTCCAACAAGGGATGGAGCGGTGGCAGAGCCTGCAGAGAAGCAGTGAGGCATGGGTGGTGGGTACAAAATGCCAGATAGTGGTGCCGTGCTGCATGCCCAGCTCAGATGAGGTAGATGGCAACACCTGTGGCTCTCATGGTGGAGCTGTGGATAGGGAAAGGCCTGGGACTGTGAGGTAGCAGAGCAAGGAAATCACTGCCGGAGCTGGGATTAGGGTCTGCCTTGGCTCCTGTCTTGGGGTAGCAGTGGCAGAGGTGAGGTAACACCACAGGGGATGCCTTTTGCTCTCTCAATAGAGAAGGCAAAGTGGTTAAAAGCCCCAGTGCCTGCTTCTGTGAGTGTGAAGAGAGAGATCCAGGGGTTGTGGGGTGGGGTTTGGAAGTGGAACATTTTGAACTGATTTCCAGCCAGTTGCTGGCTGCAGCAAGCAGCTGAGAGCCGAGCACATAACTGTGAGCTTGTTGAGATTTCTGCTCCTGAGGCTGGCTGCAGAGCCCCAGCGGAGCTTTTGCAGAGGCGAGACAGGCTCAAGAAAGGGAGGAAATCCAAGGGCTGACTTAGGACACAGACTGGCTTATTCACTGAGATTTCTGGGTTTTTCCATTGTTGCGATGAGGAATCAGCCAGTGCCGCCGAGCATGCTCCGGACGGTGTTATGCAAACCACCTGGCAGACCCTGCTCTGGTCAGCAGCTGTCAGTCTGAACGGTGTTTCCATTTGTGTGACTAATCTGGGGGAGAAAAAGGGCTTCTGGAGTGTGAATATAGGTTTTGGTGAGCCTGTGGGGCAGATGGGGTTGGCCAAACGATGATGTAATATGGGACCTCGGTGCAAACCAGGCCATGTCAGGTTTCCGATGTTTGTCAGTCCCCGAGGTGCAACACCTCACCACTCGGCTCCACAACAAGTTCTTCTCCTGCCTCCTCTCTTCAGAGATGCTCAGAGCGTAGGAGCTCCAGGCTCCAGCTGAAGGGACCTCCTGCAGGACTCTCTGCTGTCCTTACTGTAGGATTTAAAACCCTTTGATCGAAACAATGGTATTTTTGCTTCTACCTGATTCTGTAGGCACCACAACGGTCCTGCACATGCTTTGGTCTCTGGAGTAGCTCTTTGAGTGTCTTGGTCAGGACCTTTGAGATAGGGAAAGAGGAGGTGGACAGAAGAACTCTCTGTGTTTTCCCCCTTTGCCTCTCCAGGTTGATCAGGTCTGAGAGTGGCCCTTCCGTGTGTGCTGCTCGTAAAGTTCAGGCAGGGAGCTGGGTGAATGAATGGAAAAGAAAAAAAGTTTACCTCTAAAGTACCATCTTCTGATTTTTCTTTCTCTAAGCAGATTCAACCACGTTAGTCTTACTTGTACTCGTTCCTACAGTCACATACCAGCTATACTGGGCACGAACAACTGATAGGTGAAATTTAAAAGCCTGTTATAAAGCCTGTTTCTGCTGAACACTGAAGCTAGGCAGCTATCTGTGCTCTCTCCCTGAGTGCAGCTGACATCTGATACTTGGTTTTCCCGTCCCCTCGCAAAAAATACCGGTTCACCACTTCTGCAGAGGTTTCTGCCAGTGTGGGTCAGACTGGCACAAAAAAGCTGGTGAGGGCCTTGCAAACTCCATCCATAAATACATCCCACTCGTGTGTATTTCTGGAACAAGACCCTTTTCAGAGGTTAAACTGCCCAAACCTCAAACTATCTTCTCATCTTTCTTCCTCTGAGGATAAATTTCCCCTTCTTCTACTCTTTATCTCCTTGCTGGCTGAGACTGCAGATTTTGGGGGAGGGGGACACTCTCTCCCTGCAGGGATGTGTATACTGTGGCTGTGGACACAAGTAAGACCCATAGCTTCCTCGTGAAGATGCTGTGATGTAGCTGTCACAGGTGGGAAAGTGTCCCTGCCCCGAGGTCTCCGCGCCAGCCCAGCTCCTGCAGCAGAGGTTAAGGTGATGCCGGGCTATTTTTGGTCCCATGCTGGGGTGGCACTAGGCAGTGCTACCGGGGAAAAGGTATCTGCTTCTCAGCTCTGTTTCTCCAGGCACAAATATTTAATAAAAGGAAGTTCTTTCCCTTAATGTTTTCTGACTTCTGTGCCTCGGTGAGCACATTCCTGTGGCGGGAGCTGGTTGGCATCTGCCATGGCTGGCACCTTGCCCCCCAGGCTCCTGGCTGTTTGTGTTTTGAGCTGCTCGCTGGCGGGGGTCTGGTCTTTCTACACTGAGTTTTGCAGCCCTTGACTGGCCAGCAATCCTCAAAAGCTTGCCTGGGTCCCGCTCGTGGGTGGCTCGCAGTCTGGCAGTGACAATGGCAGCAGTGTCGGTGTTCCCTCTGCCGCGGTGGGTCACCGCAGCGAGCTGGGTCCTGTCCAGCCCCCTACCTCCAGGGTCCCCTGGGACCAGGGCTGCTAGGACATCGCAGAAGAGGCAGGGTTATCCTGCCATCCTCTCTTTCTTAATTGATTAACAGTTCTGCAAACATTCCCAGTGCTTGGTAATTTAGATGCTGGACTCCCCTCCTCTCCTTCTTGGAGGCATTGTGGGCTAAGCAAATAAACACAGCTTTTTGAAATGCTTTAAATATAGATTTGGAGTGTTTCTTTGGTGCTGCAGGTCAGAGCTGTTTTGATACAACATTGGAGATAGTCTTTTCCATGTTTAATCTTTATTTTTGTTAGTATTGACAATTCTGGCATATCAAGACAGCTGCCCATGCAGTATTTCACGTTAAAATATTCCATTGCTTGCTCAAGCCTGTTTCTGTAGCTTTTAAGGGGATCCAGATCTGGTTTTGTATGTCAGTGGAGCCTCAGAAGGTCTCCAGGGTGTCCCCTCTTCCAGGCAGTACCTGAGAAATCGCTGGCTTTTGGCAGTGTGGAAGTGTCCCATCACTGACAGTGGTCTCTGGGGCTGTGAGTTCAGCCCCAAGTTATCACTGGTGTGAGGGTCCAGGCTGCTTGTTGAGGTGGTGGTGGGTGCACCTCCTTCCTTCTGATGGTTTTCTTCCACTATAGCATGGCCTCCACCCATTGATATGTTTCCAGTTTGGCTCCCCATTGGTGTCCACCCACCCTTCCCTTCTGTCTGACCCTAGCAGCTGCTGAATGATGCTCTTGGCCTCTCCCTTGAAGTTCACTCAGCCCTTACTGCCTCTCCCCAGCCCTGCCATGTCCACCCAGCAAGGCACCAGCCATCCCTCAGCAGCCTGCAGTTCTGTCCAGGGCTGCTGTCCTCTCTGCAGCTCTTGCAGGCTCTGAAGAGGAACAGAGCTTTCTTACCTTGCAGGACATAACCAAATCATGCAAGACTTGGCTTTCCCAAATGCTCACCAGCCAAGAGGCCCCCCTGTTCTCAAAAGAGAAAATTGACTACACAGGGTGACACCTTCCTTGCTTGTCCTTGGCCAAAGTGAGACCTCACCGTCCCATCCCACCTCGTTCTGGGGAGGACCTGATGAGTAGGTGGTTTCAGTAGCTGCAGAAGCTATGAGAATGTGGGCTGAGAACATTCAAAATGCAGTGTGAAAGCAACAAGATCCTGGACTTCCAGCCATGTCTTTGGTGAGAGCTGAGCTCTCTAAATCCTCAGGGATGTTACCTTTGCCTGTAGGTTTTTGCCAAGTTTCCTTCTTCGGCAGCGTTGAGTGTTCAGATAACCCTAAGCCAGTGGTTTTCTACCTCTGCAAGACACTCCCTGCATGTTTTCTCTCATTTTTTCCTTTTAATTGCACTTTTCCTAAATGCATTGGCACCCAGCACCAGGGAAGATGGAGTTAATTACACAGCAAAGACCTTTTATCAAGCTGCGGATAAACCAGCAAGTAACTGCACATGCCTTCACTGGTTGCCACTGGGCAGTCCTTCTGATGAGCTGGCAGGACTGGGGAAATACTTGCAAGCCTCAAGACTTCTGCTCAACCTGAAAAGAAGAGAGGCAGCTTTAACTCCAGACCGCGAGGAGCAGCTTGTCCTGACTGTACAATAACAGGAGGTTAATTCTCAGCGGCAGCCTTCTGGCCCGGGCCAGCTGGGTTGCCATTTTTGCAGTGGTCTCCTCCTGAGGCAAAGCCATCGCGTGCTACGACACAAAAACGGTGCTTAGGGCACCTGATATTTTTGGGAACATTTTAAAGCCCCATCCAAACTGGGACTGTCTGGCAGCTCTCCGGGTGGGGAGAAATGCCAACAGGGTGGCCACCCTTGGAGGTTTGTCCTACAAGACCTGCTTGTTTGCATCCTGATGTTTTTGACACAAAGATGGTACTGTTACTGGTGAAGGAAATTAAATCTCGATGTGACATAGGCTGGACCTGATCAGAAGTTGGGTTTTTTTCAGCAGCAAAGTTGACCTGAAGGTTCAGGAATATTCCAATACAATTTGGGATAGCGGGACAGCTCCAAAGCAGAGACACACGTGTCCCCAGAGGACCGCAAAACTCAGGGTGATGGTAGAGAGCAGCTGAATGACGGAAGTTCATTGCTTGGTGGAGAACCATTTGGAGATGGGTGTGAAGGGAAGGGCTGGGGATGACTTTGGTGGAGATATCTGGCACAGGCAGCGCACTCAGTAATGAGTTCAGGAATAATTCAATCCATCCGGCATGTTACACTAAGAGGGGTTCAAAGGGCCTCTTAGATGTCCCTTAGCACATCTCTTGGGTTGACAGTCTGCTCTCTGTTGTTCATTACACCCTCTTTGAAGTCTGAAAATCCCTATTATTTCATGGTCAATTTACTGCTTTTTTCCGAGGCCAATATTGTCTTCAGCGAAACTCAGTTTCTGTAGGCTTTATTTTGGTGGTTCAAGCCCTGCCATCATCCTCCAGCATGGCATAACCAGAGGGTGGTGACGAGGGGCGTGGAGAACCTCCCTGAGCATCGTTCAGGCCCAGGAGGAGGTTTTCTCCATGAACCTCGTGCCCTCCTGCAGCCATGACCTTCTGCTCCAGTTTCACCCAGTGTAACCCCGCTTCGGGTCCTGGTGATCCTGAAGCCAGCCTTTTCATCACAGCCTTTCAGCAGCAGTTGGACATGGAGGGAAGTGGGTGTTTTTATTGCTGTTGAATGCCGGAGAAAACCGAGGAGCAAAGAGCTGATGTGACTCATTCCAAATTATGCAGTAAATAAGCAGCACGGTTGGGAAAAACCCAGGGTCTTCAGAGTCCCCACTGTCCCCACCAAATCAGCCGGCCTCCCCGATGTTTACTAAAGAGACTGGAGTCTGATTGTTTTTTGCTTTATTTTTAATTTTTAGATACTTCCTTCTTCAGGCTGTTTTGCCTGTTCCGCAGTGGCCAGTGTTTAAACAGTGCTAGCAGGAAATGTTTTTGAAATGTGCTTTAAAACACACAGTTCTGCTAAGATGTTCTTTTTATTCCCATTTTAGACAGAGGCTTAGGATTCACAAAGAATGAATCTCTTGTCGGTAGGAGTGAGTTAGGCAGCAGTTTGTTTTGGAGCTGTCCTTGTCATTGCTGGGCACTGGGGGGAAGAGGGGGGTCACTTGTGGTCCTTGCAGTAAAAGAAGGCTTTACAGTCAATTATATTCTGTACCCTTGTAACTCCTCTCAAAGCCAAGGGTCCAAGCTGGACTCCTTGCCTCTGAAAAGCTTCACTTTGACACAAGATACAGCTCCAGTGGAAATTATGGAGCTGATGCAGAAATTATTGGGTGAGGTTTTCTGGACTGGATTGTACCAGATGACAAGGCTTAGATGATGCTAAGTGTCCCTTTGGGTCTGGAAAGCTATGAATCTTTGCGGATATCTCCAAGCTTAAATTGGTATATGGGGTTTTGTGGAAGTGTTGTTTTGTGCATCATGAGCTGCAGCGGGGCTGGGCCGATGGAGCTGTTGGAGGATGCTCCATGCGTCAGATGAGGGTCAGGGAAGGACAGCAGTGCTGGCACGAGGGCTCACTCCGGCAACTCCTGCGTGTGCAGGTGGGGAAAATGCTATCCCAGGAGAGAAATGCTATCTGGGAAAGGTCAGGAGCAACATCTTGGTGTCTGGATGCAGAGAGTGGTGCGGGCAGACTGGGAGAGGAAGGCAGCCATCAGGCAGCAGATCGAAGGCTGGAGGCTCAGACCCGTGTTGCTTTCTGGGCTGAGTTGGGAAGGCCGTTACTGAGGGTGTGAGGGTGTTTATAGGGACAAGCTACCGGCCAAGGCACGGACAGCCGGTGCTTGGGGTACACGGCAGGCTGCCAGGCATCTAGAGGAGCCTGGTGAGCCGCGGCACCCGCAGCATCCTCCTGCCAGGGAGCTGCCTGCTGCTGTGTCCAATTAAACTGCTGGAGCGACCCGGAGAGGCAGAAAGGGTTGACTCAGGGCTTGGCTGGGATCCTGGGACCAACACTGCAATTCATCCAGCAGAGTGAAACAAAAAAACAAAGGCGCTGGGATTTTTAATAAGTGTTTAAGATCTTGGATTTGTGTCTCGTCAGTCATTTGATCCAACCACAGGACTCGTATTAGTGGGTGGGAGAGAAATCCTGTCTGAGCATTAGACGCTGTAGGTTTCCACCCTGGCTGGGAAGCTATCATTGTGTCTGCTAGGAGAAGCCTATTTACAGTTGCTCCCTGTGGGATGCCAGGCTCCTAGCAGAGCAGTTTGCACCAGATGGTCCCTGCAGCATCCTGGAGACGATCTCCAAATTCCTGGCTAAGAGGAGGCTCCCGCAAATCTCCAGCTCGGATTCACGCTGACCCCGGTGGAGTCAAACAAGAGCATCAGCCGTTCCGACAGACTGTGCCCAACGTGAGGTCCTTCGGGAGCCCTGAGCAGCAGAAAGAGCCAAGTGATCCTGCTGGTATTACATATAGTTCATTCAGGAGACATGCATGTTTTTTCAGGATGCCTCTTCATAGTCCTTTGCAAAGTGCCTTGTTAATTTTGGGCGCAGTGCTTGGAGTTCACTAAGCACTGTGCAGAGGCCCTGACTGTGACTGTGCAGCCCAGGCATTCGCTCTAAAGGCACAACCCAGGTCTGGGTGCCAAGGTCATAGGAAAATGGTCAGGCCCTGTTGTGATTTGGTGGGTCAGAGTTGCTGATGTCTGAAGATCTTAGAATCATGGAACGGTTAGAGTTGGAAGGGACCTTAAAGATGTAAAGGAGAAAGGAGCAAGCAGCATCAGCCCTTTCCCAGCCATGCTCTACCAGTAAAGCATCCATCAGTGACATTAGTGGGTGGGAGAGAAACCCTGCCTGATGACACACAACATGGTTAGAGAGACCAGAGCAGTGGTTCGGCATGTCCCACCACTGAAACACTGCTCCCAAAAGCTGGAGGTGAAGCACCAGTTCCAGCAATGGTGCTGTTGGTGTGGCTCAGAGCTGCCCAGAGCAGCTCCTGCTGTCTCGGCAGGCCACTGTGTTGGGCATAAAGAGCTGGAATTTTCCTCTGAGGAGAAGTGACCTTCAGCTGAGGTGAGTCAGAGCCTGCCATTGGGATTAGCGGTGAGGGAGGTTTAGCAGCGAGAAGCTTTTGTCCTGCTGGGAGGCTTTTGGTCTGTAAGTGCAGCTGTGCCGAGCGTTGTGCAGCCTCGTGATGCCTTTACGAGGGTTGCGGGAGCTGATGTCTACACAAAAGGATCAGGAGCGAACAACTGTGCTGTGGGGGACACAAGAGCCCACTGCTGTCTCCAGGGTTTTTCCCAAGCGATGTCCAATGTCCTCCGAGCCGTAGGTGGTGAACTCAGCACCTTGAGTAGGTGGCTGCAAGGGTACCGAGGCAAGATCAGTGTCTGGCAGAAATGGTCGGGAGTCAGCGGGGCAGGGCTTGGAGAGACATAGGTTAAAAAAGAGGAGGGAGAACCCCAAGTCCTCTAAGACAAGTAGCCGGGGTGTCAGAAGTGCATGACGCCCAGAGTGTTGTGAGTGGTGGGGGTCTGGAGCACAGCGATGGAGGTGAGGAAGGCCATGGCAGGCAGGTGCAGTGCTGCCTTAGCTCCTGTCTCTCTAGGACTCTCTGGCAGGAGTGTCTGGAGAGCCTTGTCCACAGGCCAGGAGAGCAGAGTGTTTTCTTGTGACCTAAGTGACTTGTGAGAACATCCTCTTCCCACCCCAGTCTCCCCTGTGCTTATCCATAGCTTCCTCTTTCCCATGCCTGGAGCCATGTGGTCCTTTTTCCCCTTGAGGCATGTATCTCCTCTTGTGTTTGCAGGTTGCCTATGGGACCACAGAAAACAGCCCTGTCACCTTCATGGGGTTCCCCAATGACAGTGTCACCAGAAAAACGGAGACGGTGGGATGCATCTTTCCCCACACAGAGGTGACCATGACCTCCTGCTCCAGGTCCTCTGCCTGCAGCAGACCTCAGACCATGTTCCCTGTCTGGTGGTGGACTTGGGACACATCACCACGTTTGGCTCAGGCATCCACTCCTTAGCCTTTTCTCTCTTGAATTGCAGGCAAAAATTGAGGATCCAGAAACAGGGCAGCCTGTGCCTCTGAACTCTCCTGGGGAGCTTCAGATCCGTGGCTACTGTGTCATGCTGGGCTACTGGGGTGACCCCGCCAAGACAAGTGAAGTGATCACTGCAGAGAAGTGGTACAAGACAGGGTAAGTCTGGAAACAGCCCTCCTCCTCCTGATCTGTCCTGCAGGGTGACACTGGAGGGGGACGGGTGGGTACAGGAGTGCCTCACCTGTGAGTTCCAAAGTAGGGAAAACAGAGCCAATTTAGCCCTCTGATCTATCCATGAAAGTTCAGAACAGCTTTTAGCACAGAGCCCTTGGTGCCTCTGGAGATGGTCACCTTGCTGCTAGGGCAATGGAGGGGCTGTGGGGGGTACACAGCAAGGGCAGGAATCACTTCTCCCCTGAGTCCTGATGTTTGCGTGGATGCCACCAACGGCAGTGTCTGGTTGTAGCAGGTGCTCTCTGATCTTGGCCATGTGTTCAGGTGGCATCTCAACCATTATCCTGCTACCCAGGCCAGGTGGGAGCATCAGCCATTCTTCCACCCAGCTGGGCCAAGACTAGGAGCGTGGTGTTGTTGCAGGGACCTTGCGTGCCTGGATGAACACGGCTACTGCAAAATTATAGGCCGCTGCAAGGACATGATTATCCGAGGAGGAGAGAACATCTACCCAGCAGAACTTGAGCAGTTTCTCCACACCCATCCCAAGGTTGAGGAGGCCCAGGTGAGTGCAGTGGAGATTAGGTGGGTGAGCAGCAGTGGTTCCTGTGGTGGGAAGCCTGCACACAAAGCTGCTGGGGCTGCTGCTTGGGACCAGGTTGTCTTCCCCTGTTTTCAGCATCTCCTTTTGTGTAATACTGGTTGGTGAGTGGGAGGGAAAGGCTCATGGAGGTGCTGGCAGAGCTCCTGGCAAGGGACACGTCTGTTTGTGCAATCCCCTCATGCACCAGCTTCACGCCTGCAAAGTAGTGACTGTCATTCTTCTTCAGTTTTTAAACTGCCTGTCCACTTTCATAGCTCTTTGTGAAAATCCTACTTGGAAAGCAGTCTGGAAGGACAGTTTTAACTGATAATTAATTACTAAACTCCTAAATCCAAAAAGGCTCCTCCAATGAGTCCCTGGAGATGAAGAGTGAGACTTAGTTTCACCCCTTCGCAAGCCAGCAATGATTTGCAGCACTGAGCAGCTGCTCCCAATCTGCTGGGATTGTTCTTCTCCACGTTTTGTGCCAGACAAGTTTCCCCATAAATAAACCAGTTATTTAGTCAGTGTTGTGCCTGTGCCAGGCTAGCATCTCTCCTTGGAACAGCCCCAGTGCAGATGGGTTGCAAACCAGCCCTGTTTATGTAGTGTCCAGGGCTTTATGTCACTGCTCTGGACTCGAAAGGATCAACGTGTCTCTAGAATTTCAAGATACTGGTTCGAGGTGGGGAATGGCAGTAGGATTCTTGTGAAATAGTGTGAGGAAACGTCAAAGAGAGATTGGGCTTGGGAAGCCCATCTCCTGATGTCAGGGGCAGTGGGTCAGTAAGATCTGCCATTATAAGGGTTTAAAATAATCCTTTAATTCCACTTCATCCCTCTCCTGTTTCATTGGGAGATGCCAAAGCACTTAAAGCAGCCTCCCCAGTCTCCCTGTTGGTCATGAAACCTGTTGCCCCATTTCTGGGGGAAGCAGAGGCATGCAAAGGGATAGCAAGTCCATGTCCTACCTAGGATAAGCTGCTACCTGTTTGGCCTGCCCCAGCCCTCAAAAACCAAAGGAAGGTGCTGGTGTGTGGGGACCCAGCCTGTTCTGCCACCTTTCCTCTGCTGGGAAAGTCTTTCCAGGAGGGCTTGATGTCATGTAGAAAGCACTACTGGGGTGGTCAGGCAGCTCAAGCTGCCTCTACACAGCCTCGCACCGTATTTCCAGCATCCCATGATGTGAGTCAGGGCTCACGCTGTGGGGCCAGCACACATATCCTGAGGAAGGAGAGGGATGTCCCCACAAGTCACACTGTCCATCTGTCCCAAACAGGTGGTTGGTGTGAAGGATTCGCGGATGGGAGAAGAGATCTGTGCCTGCATCCGAGTAAGGGCTGGACAGAACTGCACCGAGGAAGAGATTAAATCTTTCTGCAAAGGGAAGGTGGGTCTCCCATTCTGATGTGCCCGGTAATCCAGTTCCCTGCCAGACCAGGAGCTTGTAGATGAAAGCCCAGGGATTAGAGCACCTGGGGATCCAGCAGTGGCTTGGGCCATACCAGCAGGGCTGGCTACGCTGCCCCAGCACGTTGTGTAGCGGTTGGTTTTCTGTTCCCAGATCTCCCATTTCAAGATCCCACGTTACATCGTGTTTGTGAGTCAGTACCCACTCACCGTCTCGGGCAAGGTAAGAGGGGCTGGGGCAGGGTAGGAGCCTCCTGTCCCATCTCCTGTCTGAGTCTCTCCTCCTCCCCCTCCTCTCTGCACTTTATTCCAGATTCAGAAATTTAAGTTGAGGGAGCAGATGGAAAAACACCTTCAGCTCTGAGCTTGGGAAGGCAGAGCAAAAAACGGGATAAATCAGCCCCACTTCAGCAAGCTTTGCCTCTGCTTTTCACCTGTGCCTTGGGCTACGCTGTGGAGACCTTCTCTTCCTGACATCAGGCTGATGGCACTTCTAGTTAATAAAACAGAGCTCCTTTTTTTCGCAGTTGGGTTTGTTTCTTTGCCAACAGAAATACTGCGGTGTGAGGAAGGGGTGCTTATTTCTGGAGTTCTCTCCTGTTACTGAAAGACCTTATGAAGGCTTTAAAATCTTGCATCTCTGAGCAATTTGGCTGCAGCCATTTCAGAGGACTTTGCGGGGCTGAACAGACGCTGGTAGATATTTTTCTGATATTTTAAGTTACGACAGCCTGCCCTGGCTTCCCAAGGTAAGTGACAGCCTCTTCTGCCTGGGTATTGCTGAGACTCTCGGGTCACATAACCCAGCTGATGGACTTGAAATGAGGAGCAGGGGCTTTAGAAAGTGAGGCTTTGCATGGGAAGGGCTGGAAAAGCTCACCCTGTTCCCACACCTCCCCTGGGCCTTCTGAACCCCAAAGAAACTTCTCCAAGGTAGATTTGGCATTGTTTATTTTATTATTTTTGGACAAGACAAGTAAGGATTTAGCAGAAATACCAAAGTTCCTGTCCCGGTGGCAGTGTGAAGCAGAGCATGCCCAGGACAGTGTTTTACGGGAGTTATTTGGTACCTCCCAACCATGAAATACTATGTCGAGAAGTGGAAGAGCAGAGCTCTTCTTCCTTCCCGGCAGGAATCTCCCACCCCAGCTGGGAAGCGGATAATGTTGCTGGTGACACTCGCTGACCTCCTGCCCATCTCCCTCCTGCTTCCTTCCCAGGCAGGGCTGGCGGCTGGGTCACCGCCTCCTCACTGGGGCTTCCTCCGGCGGGTGGGGGGAAATGGTGCAACCAGGAGAGAGATGAAGTGGTGGTGAGGTCTCCATCCTGGATCTCCCAGCTGGAGTGTGGGCTCTACCCATGGAAGCAGACCGAGTGGACAAGTCCACAACTCGTGTCTGCTCTCTGAAAGAGAATCAAAAGGGATGGTTTGTGTCAGACGCTTTCTTTACAGTGTCTCTGCAGCAAGTTCCTCCACTGTTCCCAAACTGCTCCCGGGGCTGGTGTTACCATGTTTCACCAGCTTCACCTCTCCCCACACTGGGGATTCGGGTCTTCTCCCTGCCCTGATTTTAAGACCCCTGTAAACCTTCCTTCCTGGAGGAGGAAGCATTACCTCTGTTACAGTGACTCAGGGACACTGTGCACCTCTAGGTCTGGTGGGAAGGACTTTTTACCTTCCTTTATTTCCCACAGCCTTGACCCAGGTGCAGGATGGGCTTGCAGTGAAAGGAACTTCTCCTCTGGTTCCCCTGTGATACCTCCACCCTCTGCACAGACCCCGGAGCTCCCTGTACGCACCGTCATCTCCCTCTGTGGAGGTGGGGTCAGCCCTGGCTTGCGCGTGTAGACACACTGCCAAGAAACACAGCCAGCACATGGGGGTGCAGGCCACCATCACCCCATCCCTGCTCTGCAAAGCTCCACGCGTGTCCCAGGAAGCTTTCCCTCCCATCCCCTTCCCCGGGGCACATCCAGCCTTCACCATCCAGGCCCCCTCCTGAGACCACAGAATCATAGATGCCCCTATGGCCATCCCAGCACCATCTGCAAATACTCACAGGAGAGGAATGGATGATATCCAGGGGTGGCAGCATGGCCTTGGTGTGTGTGCGGGGCTGCAGGAAGAGCTCCAGGCTGTCTGCCCTTCCTCGGCCACGGCTCCTGCTCTTATAGCCCTTGCTTGCCAGCTCGGAAACTCCGGGTACTGGGGGGATCTTCCCAGGAAGGATGGGTTACGTCAGGCGTGGGTGACTCCGAAATACCCACTCCTGGGCTGGAAATAGGAACCTGCGGCCACAGCCTTTGTCGCAGGCATTTCTCACTTCTCCAGGTTTATTAATAGCGCGAATTAAGAAAGAAAAATAACGTCTGGGATCGTCAGCAAGGGGTTTGCACAACTCTGAGTGGAGAGAGGCCACGGCTTCCTGAACGGGGGGGAAACCTTCCTCCAGCCGCGAGGGAAGCGGGGACAGGTCCTCGGGATCTTATACCGGGGGCGGACACCGACCCCGCCGCCCTCACCTGCCATCGTCCACCGCACAC
>VXBW01003457.1:1558321-1573897 GCA_013400375.1 Thinocorus orbignyianus | reverse complement strand
CCCTGGGCCTGGCTTGGGGCCCGGGCCTTGCCCCCCAGCCCTGCGCTGAAGCTGCCCTTGCCCACCCAGTGGTACCCCTCGCCCATCTTTTTATGATTTTTATGTAATTATTTATTATTTTTTTTTGACCTGGAAAAGCTCTACGTGTGCCAAGGAACCAGCCCCAGCTGTAGGGTCTTGCAGGTTAAGGCTGTGGGGAGAAACAAATCCCTGATGGGATTCCCTCAGCTTGCCCTGCACAGTGGTGGCCTGTGCTGGGAAGCACTGTCCTGTGCCTGGCTCTGCAGTTTTACTATTTAAAAGCTTTTTTTTGCTATTTAGGAGCCTGTGAAGCTCCAATCACCCTCTCTCCGTGTGTTGTGCTGGGTGAGTGCAGAGCAGCTGTGCAGGGGCTGTGTGCTTCTGCTTGCAGCTGGAGCAGGAAACTTTCCAGGAATTTGTTCGTCTCCTGTGCACAAAGCACAGGCTGTGTTTATCTCATCCCTTGTCTCTTCTCTAGAACAAAGCATGAGATAGTTGAATCCTAGTGACCCACTTTGGTCTTTGTAGCTTCTCGGAGTTTGATTTTTTCCTGTTGTGAGAGGTGCTGAATTTAATTGTTCTCTGCAACCTTAAAAAAAATAATAAAAACCCCCAAAACCTAGTTCAGTTGGAATGAATGACCAGACTGAAAGAGGGAGATGAGGTTTCTACGGGAGACTGAAGAGGAGGTCTCTTCGTCTGCTTTTCAGGCAAGAAGGAAAAGACAATTGGACTGTCCTCCTCAACAATTGCAGAGGAGCCTACACCTGTTACAGGTGTTCTGCAAGGAGATGACATCCAGGCGCTTGCAATTAAGGCGGAGGACCTTGAGAAAGTATGTATTTTTACTGATAGAAACAGCTGCCCTAACTGGTACCTTCCTTTTACTTTGTGTGTTTAGCAGAGGGTGCTCTCCATTTCCTTAAACCAAACCCCACTCTTGGAGTTCTCTTTTCATTCCATTTTGTCTGTCCTGCTTTTATGACCTGTCAGATCATCAAGCTGAGTTGCTAAAAGTAAAGGATCATGGATCCTTACACAGTCTTTTCTAATGGAAGTATAAGTCATAGAATCATAGAATTGTCCAGGTTGGAAGGAACCTTTCAGACCATCTAGTCCAACCATCAACCTAACTCTGATAAAAACCACCAGTAAATCGTGTCACTAAGCACTATGTCTACACATCTTTAAACATCTCTAGAGATGGTGCCTCAACCACTTCCCTGGGCAACCCATTCCAAGGCTTAAGAACCCTTCCAGTGTAAAAATTTTTCCTGATACCCAATCTGAACCTCCCCTGGTGCAATGTGAGGCCATTTCCTTTTGTCCTATCACCTGTGACTTGGGAGAACAGACTGAACCCCACCCCTACACCCTCCTTTCAGGGAGTTGTAGAGAGGAATAAGGTCTCCCATCAGCCTCCTTTTCTCCAGGATGAACACCCCCAGCCTCTCCTCATAAGACTTATTCTTCAGACCCCTCACCAGCTTCTTTGCCCTTCTCTGGACCTGCTCCAGCACCTCAATCTCTTTTGATAATCACCTCAAAGTAATCTGCCTCTTCAAAGTTATGCTTCCAGCTTTATGGTCTAATTAATCTAATCTTAGAAGTTGTTTAGTACCTATTACAACGTCCCTTCTAAAACTCAAGTCATACTGTGGGAGTGGAAGCATTTGACACCAACTGACACAGCAGAAAGCTTTTTGAAAAGTCATTTCAAACTCTCCCTGCCCTAGTTGTAAAGCCGAGTCCGGCAGAGGAAGACAGTAACTGAGCTGGTATCTCTGCAGCTGTGTGACGTGCCTCTTAGGGGAGGAACAGCCTGTACGGATATGACTTCTCTGTCTATCCTAGAAGGCTTGGAAGGAATGAAGGTGAGTCAGTGTGTACCTACTTGTATTGTGACTGTTTATTTTTCTGCAGCTCCGTGCACCACGCCCTCCCCACGATGCTGGGAGAATTCTGGTTAGGAAGGAATACCTCGTTCGAAAATACCGACCCAGAGAGACAAAGAAGGCAACAAATATCATTGTAGCATATCCTGCTTTCC
The DNA here is from genome assembly GCA_013400375.1 of Thinocorus orbignyianus. NCBI lineage: Eukaryota > Metazoa > Chordata > Aves > Ciconiiformes > Thinocoridae > Thinocorus > Thinocorus orbignyianus. Next base: position 1,571,826 of record VXBW01003457.1, on the reverse strand, counting down.
CAAAAACACCTGGGGAACCGCTGACTTTTTCTGGTAGGGTTAAACTTCACGCTTTATCTTGGGGCTTTGGTTTTGCTAAGCCTAGCTTTAGTCACCTGGCTCTGGGGTTCAGTGGTTTTTGTGTGTTGTAGGACCAGACCTGTTTGGTGATGGCTGTGAAAAGATTCTCCCCCATCACATTTTGGGAAGTCTCCAGGAATTCAAGGAGGAAGCCTTGGCTAGAGGAAACGCTCAGGTTGGTGTGTAAAGTTATGAAAACGTTGCTGTGCAGCACTTTTCTAGAGGCACAGTGCAGTGCCTGCAGTACCTTTCAATGCTTTTCAGCCCCTACTGGGAACAGACCAGGCCTGAGGTGTGGTTTTCCCAGTCTCTCCCACTCTATGGAGAGGGTTTGCCTTCAGAGAAACCGCACCAGCAGGTTTTGAAGTCCTGTGTGCAGGAGGAGGTCATGAAGGGCAGAATTACAGAGGCTTCCTCTTCCATATGCGCTTCTACTGATGGCGTCAGCCATGGCAAAGGAAGTGCTGGTGTTGCAGCAGTGCCATTGCTCAAGTCTAATTACTCAGATAAATCCTTCCATTGTTTCTGAGTGTGCGCCTAGTGCCCTGGTTTGGTTCCTCTCAGAGTTCTCGGGTGAAAGTACCGTCAATCTGAAGAATTATTTTCTCCTCCACTCTTCCGTTCTTATTCTTGTGGCAGCGTGTTAAACAGAGACGTTAATTTCGTGCTTCTTCTCTCTTCAGATAGCAGATCTTATTGAGGTTTCTTGTCAAGATGTTACTGCAGCATCTTTAAAGGAGGAGCATGGAGGAGAGAAGAAGGTTCATCAGCCCCCACCAACAGAACAGAATGCTCTCCAGAACTGGCACCATCATATGACAATCAGGAAAAAGCAGGAGAAATATCTAGGAGGTGAGAAGAGCTGAGGCCTTGTTCTGGGGGCAAGTGGGGAAGTGTAATGGTTAGAGCTGACCAGGGTTAATCCTGTTGCCATTGCGTGTTCTCAGAGCACCCCATGCTGTTTATGCTGGTGGTTGTAAGTGCTTCAGGGAGATGACCTGCAGGAAGGATAGTGGATTCGGTGGGGGATAGGGTAAAGGTATGAACAATAGGTAAAGGGTGTGCCCAGAAGTGCAACACCAACGATTTGATGTTCCTTCTTTATAGAAATTCTTCAGAGGCCAGAGAATGAATTGCTGATGAACACCTCGGAGTATTACAGGCAAATCCAGGAAGAACGTGACCTCATTGACAGATGTCTCCCTGCCCTACTTCCTGGAAAGGTAGAGCCCCACTTCCTCTGCATCCTGGTTGCTCCTTTCTTGTGAAAGAGCTAAGACACTGGACTTATGAGTAACATCTCTGAAGATCTGTCATTAAATATTTGTCAAAGCCACTCTAAGTCCTTTGGCCTACTGTGCAGGCAGAGCTCTCAGCCACTTGAAAAATAAAAACATGAACTGTGCTGTCCCTACTAGTTGGAGGAAGGTGGTGGTGTGCTTTAACTCCTTGCTAGTGAACTGCTGTACACGGGCAAGTGCCATTTCTTGATTGTCACCCAAGACTGTCACGCACTGGGAAGTGGGATGTGCTGCATTTGCTGTTCCAGGGACAGAAAGATCTGATAGATTCAGGCTTGAATTTTAGTGATTGCCATGGAGAAAGGGGAATGGGTAAGTCAGGAGAATTATAGGAATATCCTGTGTTAAAATTGATTTTTTTTTTTTAATATTTATAGCACTATCAGAGAATTTGCATTTATGTGAAGCACTATTTTAATATCACTCATCCTTCATGTGGCACTAGATAGAAAGTTCTTTTGTCTTTGACAGCAGCCTGATAGAAATGTTGGCTTGCTCCGCAGAAAGTGTGAATTTATAGACTTTTAAAGTCTCTCTTTAAGCAGAGTTAGGCCCCCTCTTCTTTTTAGTTTCTAGTCCCTGTGAAAATAGCAGGACACCGTACATCAGTGGAAATCTTGTTTCTCACCCTAGGGCTACCGAAGAGGAAGCGAGTTCTGGAGACAGCCTGAGCGTATTGGAGATGAACTCACTGGTGTGACCATGACACTGACTCAGAGAGAACGTGGCTACCCAGAGCCACTCACTCATGTGGGGAAACCCCATAGTGTCCAGATGGAAACAGGTGAGAGAATGTCACACAGAGGTGACTCCAAAGCCCCCCAAATGAGGTACAGCTATGGAGGGAGCAGCAGAAAGAAACAGTGACTCCTGTGGGTGTGGAGGCTCAGTTATAGCTGCCCCTTCTGACAGCTGTAGCATAAGCTACTTCCCAATCACCTGTGAGACCTCCTTTTTAAAATACCATCAGAGCAAAGTTTGGCAGAGAGTGACATTAATAGGCATGTGGGTATGTAGACAGTGAGCTCTTCTGTGGGTATTTCCACAGGTCTGAAGCCTCCAAAGAGAATCCCTTTCCATCTAACCTGGCATGAGAGTCTTTTCCTGAAAGAGCGACAGTGGGAGTTAAAATCTATCCTAAAAGAGCTGGGCTTTTATAAGCCGGTAAGACCAGAGGAGTGAAAATATTCTTTCATCTCTCATCTCCTGTCATATGCTGTAGAATAACATAAAATTGCCAAGAAATGGATCTGAAGAAGCATTAAGAATCTAAAACGTAGCCCCACAGTGCTTGTCTTGGAAGTTCCCACCTTTCCAAAGAGCCACACCAATGAAAGAGTTCTCTGGACACCCTGGGTGTTGCGTGGAGTGGTCTGGGAGCCTCAGAATAGGACCCTGAGCCAGGAGCATGCAGCTGCCGAGACCTAGGAAATAAAAATAAATGCCAATGCTGATGTAGAACTTTGATTTAGTACCTCAAAGCAGAGGGAAGACACCTTCACCCTTGTGGAAGACGTGTATCTGAGATAATCTCCTGAAGGCAGGTAGTCCCTCCTCTTAAAAACTGAACAAAAGTCACCTTTTTCTTTCTGAAACATGGCTCTGGGAATGAGAAGTGTGTGTGTGAAGGAGACTTTTCCCATCCATGCACCATATGTGGTGGGAGATTCAGACATCTAGGATTCTTGGGATACCCAGAATTGGTTCATTTCCGTGTCTCTAGACGTTCATTGGGTACCTCTAAAAAACATTGTATGGGCAAGATATCTCAACTTCACTTTACTTGACTCAGTATATTTGTCTGGTATTTTAATTTCCTTTCTATATGAAAAGAGAAATCATGAGTTGGTCCTTTTTCTGTATGTCCAGGATCTGGATGGACTGGAGGTGATTGGTAAAGGGCAGCCTTTCACATCTGTCTCAGCAGAGTCATTTGCATGTTCCGTCTCTTCTGAAGAGTCTGTGACCCTGTAAGTTTTACTTCATGGCAGAAATAAAAATTTTTTGAGGGCATGTGCCATCAGTCTCTAAGGTTATCCTTAACAATCCTTAGTCAGAACACAGAGGAGTCTCCACTAGGGCACAGTAAAAGGCATATTCTAATACTAAAGTCAGCAGATTTAGGAAACAGGCAATTCCCTTGTGCCTTGAGGCCTTGTGCATATGGAGCAAAAATCAGAGAAAAGGCTTTCTTGAGGCCCTTCCAGCGGTCTTCCCTCTGTGTGGCTCCAGAGCTTACACCAGGCAGGGTGGGTATTCTGCTGTAAATTGCCTCCATCTAGTTGTCTTTTTCTATTCTTCTTCCATCACCAGTTTGCCTTTTTTCCCCTCCATCCCATCCACCTGTAATGGGCACAAGCCCAGGGCCTCTTCTCCTTATTCAGTCATGTACCCTCAGCCTTCCTTAGGCAGATATCATTCTGTAATACCCTGGCTGTCCTGTCCTCCTTGATGGTGACAAGTGGGTGGCTGGAGTTTACCACATCTGCAGGGCTCTCTCCTCAAAGAGGTGACTACGTGGAAAAGCATTAGTTGAAATTATTTTTTCTCAGATCTTGTAAATCACCCCTGGGTCTCCCCCCTCTGAAAGTGAATTTCATTTCATGAAAACGCTGGTTGTTTTTTTCTTTGGCAGTGACTCCTTAAGTGACTACTCCAGTGTGGCTCCAGAAGGAATAGAGGGTCCGTCTTTAGATTTCTGTGGCCAACCTGCTCGTTGGATCCATGGCACCACTTCGTGCAGGGTAACTGTGTGCTTTTTATGGTTTAGTCAAGCTAAGCCTGCTTGAGTTCCCGATTCACAGCTGTATGATGGGTGTCACTCCCAGGCCAGAGAATGGGGGATTTCTTCTCGGCATAATGGATTATCCCTACGTTTGCTCCAGAGAGATCTACAAATGGAAGGGGTTGCTCTGTCTGTGGCGTGAAGCTCAGATTCCCAGGCTCTCTCTGTATAATGGCCACTTCATTGGACCTGCCTTACAAGTTCTTCTATCAAGGCTCAACCTTACTACGTGGGCTATGCCTTCAGGCAAGACAAATTTTGCCAGATAGAGTAGAAATTGTTATCTTTGTCTTTTTTCTTGCAGGGTGAAATTGGCATTGCTGCCCGGCTCACCTTTGAGATTTTGGTTGGTGAGAGAGCTGAAAGCTCCCTGACGGTGAGCAACGATGGCACAACTGCCATCTGGTATGAGTGGATGAGGCTTCCCCAGAAGATTCCCTCCAGAGAAACTAGAAGGATAAGGAAACCATGTTTTTACTTTGATACCAGATCAGGTATGAGAGCTGCTGGTCTCTGAGACTTCAGTGAGCAGAGAGCACGTATTCAGGAGTTCTCTGAGATGCTGAGTCTGACTAATGGCAGAGCAAGCCTGTTGGGTGATTCTCCTTAGGAAGCCACCCTGGGCATCAGAGCTGACTCACACCAAAAGAGGTGTGCGAGGCAGATCCCTTTCATGGGACTTGAAGGAAAGGAGGACGTTGCTCCTCTTCTGAATGTAACTGGGTGGAATATTGAGAAGTGAATCATTTTCTGATGGCAAACTGGGCAGAATCTGCCTGAGAGAGTACTGAGCTTGCCGCCTAAGAAGCGTGTGATAGAAATAACACCAGTTCAGTAACATGGTGGCTGGGAGTAAATCTGGCAGGAAAAAAATAGCTGGATGAAGTGTCATAAGCAGTAAAGCTATGGGAAAAAAGTCTCATGCAGAGATAAGGACACTCAGGGTGGGGTTGGAAAAGAAAGGTCAAGTTAACCAGGTGGTTTCTTGCAAACCGATGCATTTTTCTCTCTCATTTCAGGTGTAATGTTGCCCGGGGAAACTCAGAGGTTTTCCTTTATTTTCAAGTCAGAGAGTGCAGGCATTTTCAGTGAGTCCTGGGAATTTAGGACACATCCCCTGTTATTAGGAGGAGCTCTGCTGCAGGTGACCCTTTGGGGAATTGCTGTCTATGAGGATATATTTGCTGACCTCAGAGAGAAACTGGAGGTAACCAAGCATGTAACTGGGCAACTGTGAGCTTTGAACTTAATATGCAAATAGAGGGTAAGGATGGGAGTGGATGACATGGTATTTTTATTGCTATGCTGTTAGGGCTGAGAGTGAGGTCAGGGTTTATTTACAGAATATCTGCATGTACTTGAGCAGGTTTGCTGAATAAAATGGAAAAACTTTGCAGTCTATTGTAATGCTGTTAATAAAGACATAATTGTGTCTCCTAAATTGTTCACACTGGTCCTGTAAAGAATGAATTTTTTCTTAGTCATAAATTTCATTACTTAGTGGGGATAGGATTGTGTGTCATACACTATGCTATCAGTTCAGATATAAATTGAAAATTACAGTATGCTTTGAAAAGTATAGTTTGGGGGAGGATTTGTAGGGTTTATTTGAAAAGCTGCTGTAATTATTGTGCTGCTTAGCAGGGTTTGCAGTTATTCTTGTCCTTGTAACCCTATGTAATGTCTACATGTGGTTACTAGCGTGGGTGTGAATTTGCTTGCTTGTATGGCAACGGGAACTCACACGTGTGCTTGTTGTGGTGCCTCAGACAGACCTGGCTACTCGAGAAGGTGTTGCTATAGTGGAAGAATATTTGAGGAAGCATCTTGTCCAACAACCTCATGTTCAGACCCCAGAGCGCTCCCCATCTCCTTTGGACACCTACATCACAGAGGAGGAGTTATTCCACTGGAAAAATCCTGAGGTGATATTTACTATTTGAAATTGCAGGGAGGGAATACCCATGGGGCTAGTGCATCCCTGGGTTTCTGGAGGCTGACGTGGTCTGCCATGGTGTCTTTAGAAATTAGGTTTGTAGAGGAAAGGCATAGCTCATTTCACTCTTCACCTTTGTCCCATTATCTCAGTTCCATTATCAGCATCAAGTGGTAAAGCAGCTGCATGAGCTGTGGAGGCGGTACATAACTGTTCCTGCAGCCTCTGAGGATAAAGTGTCCTCAGAGCAGAAGAGCACTGCGGGAGACACTCAGCTCCAGGAGAGGACCTCGGAGGTTCTCGCTGCTCAGAGGAGCACCACAGAGATCCCAAGCGTGAAGAACACTCTTGAGGAAGCATCTTCAGGATGGAATCTCTCTCTGGATGACTTTAAAAAGGTGTTCACCCCTGTTCCCCCTAGCACTATGACAAGCTGATGGTGTTTTCATTTTCCTTACAAATAGCCTGCCCTACCCCAGTGTGAGCCCCCACAAAGGTCTGCTTCCAGTGTGCTGTGAGCTAGAAATGATTTACGATGTGTGTCTCAGAAAAGTACTTCAGCTTTGCTGACCACACCCTCAGTGCTCTTGTAAAGAGTTTCCCAAGAGAGACTTTGAGGGCTGTTGTGTGAAGAAGAAAAGAGAACCACACAATGTAATAGATATTTTAAGCTCTTCCCCAATTAGCTTTCTGTCATCCCACGACTGAATGCGGGGGGCAGGCTAATCCTATGGCCTCCTGTGGCTTCCCCAAGGGCTCCTCTCCTTGGAGAGTCCTTCCTATTCATCAGAGCGCTCAGGGGGCACTCATGACAGGCTGTGGATGAAGTGCAGACCTCCCTAGATTAAAGCAAGAGTGGTTTGGATTCTGTCAGCACAGTTTTTCTGTATTGTTCTCTTGGAAATCTGCCATCTGCTTTTATAACTAATTTTTCTTTCAAGGCCTTCTAGCTCACTAGAATCCCTGTTCTCCAGCACACCTGGGAAGTTGTAAAGGAGCTTATGGGCAATTTAACTGGTGGGGTATGGGATTGCTCCCCAGATCTTGGGCCGTGTGTACACCTTGGCCAAATCCCGGATGTATGGGAAGCCACATCTGGGTGTCAAAAGTGCCCAGTGCAGCCTGGTTTCAGACTGGTGTCCAGCTAGAGGGAGTCGTGGTGTGCTCTGTTGATTTCAAGTTCCACAGACTGGGAATGAAAACTGAGAAGCAGCACTTTGGGTTTTCTCTCACATCAGGCTGTAAAGAACATCCTCGAGGAGGAGCAGCGAGAAGAAGCGCTGGCCCAGCTAAATAAGGCAGCACAGGAGTTGCGTCTTCAACAGAGGCCAACTCAGACAGACCTTTTGTATCAAATCTGGTGTGTTACTTTTGCAAGATAAAGCTTGTAAATGCATCACGGGATCAACAGCCTTAACAAGCTTTGTTGCAAGTGTTGTGATTCAGACTGCAGATAATTATATGAAGTCTAGAAATCATCTTTACACTCTGGGGTTTTTCTTTTTGGTGGCTTAATTGTAGCAGCCGTCTGGGACTCAAATGCCTTTTTTTTTTTTTTCCTGGGGATAAGTTTAAAATATTAAATGCATGTAATTTTGGGGAGTATACAAAACTATTTCTGGCAAGATTATTCTAGTCTATATTTATGAAACCTTAGGGTAATTTTGTGTCCCCTTTTAGTCAGATAACTGTATCCTCCCTCATGCAGTCTCTCTGTTCTTTGCTCAGGCTCTCAGACTGTAAGCAGATCAACAGCTTTCTAGTTGCTTCTCAATTAGAAGGCTGCAGGTTCCTCTTGGTAAACACAGAGAGCAGGCTGATGCTGATTTACCAACGTGTGTCATGTTGAGGAGCAGGAGATCTAGTTTCACTGTAATATTTATGGGCCTGTATGAGCTCATTGATTTGCAAACTGTTGAGACTTCAGAGGGTTCAAACATGAGGAAAGTAATTTAGCTTCTCTATGCAGAGATTTTTTGTTGATGGTGGGTGCTATTTTATTGGTTCAGATGGACAGAGTGGCCCTCAGCTGCTCACTCCTGGGCACAGGGTAGAACGAGAGGGCAATTGCTGTACCCTCTCCCTTCTGATTCTGATACTTTTCTCAGTCTCCAGCTGTGGCGTGAAACAATTGATGGTCTGGTGAGTCAATCCATGAGGTTGAGGTCCTTGCTTGGCTTGCCTGAGAAGAAAACCATCTATGTAGATGTTCCAGAGGAAACAGGTAAGTGGTAGTTTTAGCGTGGCAGCTGGTGTCTGTGGACTGCTGGAAATCATGAAAAAGTGCTGAATTGCAACTGATTTGGCAATTTCAGCAGTTGCCCCTCAAAGCTTTTATAAGGAAATGCATCAGAAAAAAAAAAAAGCAGGTTGTGTGATACTAAGTGGGATTTGTGGTTTGGTGGTGTTAAAAAAACACTGGACAAATAAGCCTTTTAATTGAGCTGGATGTAGCCATGGTTTTCACACAGATTAACCCAGAAAACCCTCAATCACTAGAGTCTTACGGGCTTGTTCTGGTACACACCTGAGACCTGTTCATTCCTAATTTAAACAGAGTACTCTGCAAAGTATTGTTTTTCAGTGCAGCACAGCTCAGATTAATAAAAAAGAGGAAAATACATTGCAAAAGTAATATACTTGCACTGCGTGAGTGCAGCACGCTTGTCTTTCTGGGTGGGAAAACGTTGCTTTTGGATAATTGAAATTCTTTCTTTAGTAGTGGAAGTAAAGCAACCTGTAAAAGGAAAAAAGGAAGACAGAATAACCACTAGGAAAGAAGAGAAGAAGTTGTCTGTTAGTAAGGATAAAGAAGGCAAAAAAAGAACACCAAAGGCAGCAGGGAAAGAGGTATGTGTTAGGATGCCTGTTGAAAACTAGGTGCTGGGGATGGTGTGCTCCATTCTGAGGTTGTGTACCCTGAGTTTGTGTTGATTGCCAACCCAGGAAAGAGCTGCTGCTTCTGGGAGGTGCATCTTGCAGGAATCTGAAAGGTGTCCTCACCTGGGCAACTTTTTTTTCCTTTCTCCTCTGTCCCTGAATAGGAACAACTGAGCAGCAGAAAGTTAAAAGATGTGATGAAGATAAAATCTTCTTCTTCGTTGCTGGAATCGAAAGAGGGAGCACAACCCCTGGAAGATCTAACTACAGATCAAGCAGAACCTCCTCAGGTGCAGGTGGACCCTGTTCTGTTTTGGACATACCAGGAAAAACTTTATGTTGAAGTGAGTCTGACCAGAGCTTGTGTCTCTGTTTCTTGGTTTCATTCTTTTCATAAGCTTACGTTGAAGCTTAGGTGGAGAGGTAAGCAGTTTGTTAAACTCAGGAAACCGATGATCATGTCTATAGTTCTGTAGCAAGGTAGATGTGAAATACCGGGAGAGTAAGATGTCCTTTACTCCAGCCTGGAGTCTGGTAACATAAATCCAGCCATCGCGTAGCCACATGCGGGATTTCTATCTGGGATGTCTTTTAACATGCTTGCGGACTCTTGAGGGATCAGCAGAATTAATTGTATCTCAGATAATATTAAACACACTTCGTAGCCAGAAAAGTTATTACTGGAGCAAAGCTGTGTTAGCAGACAACTGCTTTGATGTGGTTGTGTGCGTGCTCATACGTTAATGCGCTCCTGCGTGAGAAACCATCTCTCTGCTTGTCCATCTTGTCATCAGCATTTCTTCCTGTGTTTTCACTGCAACTGCCTTCTGTTAATTTCTGCTGCAGGTTTATGGGCTGCTGGATTCAATGGTGAGCAAAATGGTTTCTTTGTTCGAGGACTTAGAGAAAGAAGATGCTCTAAAGTGGGAGAGTAAAACCCTTTGTGACTAGAAATAGACTTACTTTTACAAAATAAATAAATAACCATATTTACACAGATCAAGTGGAGATTCTTCTTTCTGAAGCGATGCAGCAATTAGGAACACTGGGCTGCCTCCTTTCTGACATGCTGTGATGTGAGACTGTTGCTAGATCATCTGTTACTTCTGCAGATGATCACTTGCCAAGAAGAGACAAGGCAAGAAATACCACAGCCTCAGAAACAGTCAAGACTAGAAAATACTGGCATTTCTGCTAAGGAGGAAGAATTTAAAAGTGCCAGGCAACATGAGATATGTCTTTATTCTTTGTTTCTCGATCTTGCTTCACTAGCAGGTGAGTGAGCAGAGAGTGTCCCTTACGATGACAGGAACTTAGAAAAACCCATCCTTTTTTTTGATCATATTCTTGACTGCTTCTCCAGTCTCCTCTCAGGACATGCTGACAGAAGGCTTCTTGGAGGCATTCCCAATCCTGGTGAGAATACACTATCCCAAGGGGTGTGCCACCCTGCTTGGTTTTGCACCCATGAGCTGGTCTTGCCGTCTCTTTCCGTCCAGCTCAAGGTACCCAAGCCCCATTCTCAGCCAGCTCTTACTTGCTTCCTTCCAAGACCGATCCCTCTTGAATTAAGATGAGTGAAATTCATGCTGTAAATATTGTGAGCATGGTAAGGCCTTGTGTTAGAGTCACCCCTCCTGTCTCTATCAGCCCATGTGTATATCTGGGCGTATCACCGCTTTCTGTCTGGGTTTCCTTGCCCATTGCAGCCAGGATGGAGCCTTTTGTGGAGACAGCCCAGCTCTGTGTGTCACACACGCTGCAGTGGGCTTGGGTCAGAGCCGGTTTCCCAGGCAGAGCGAGCTGGGTGCGGGGTCTTTGCTGACCTGGCAATGTCAGTGAAGTGCCATCTTCCTGCTAAAGCAGCTGGACGGCGTTCCCCGAGAAATGACATCAGTGTAGGTTATTAATTGAGGTTTGTGACACCTTTGGGGTCACTGGGCAGCAGATGCCTGTGCTGGCTGAGCGTTGCGTTACAGATCCTGTACATTGCTGTGTGTGTGCCTCGGGCACACGCTCCTTTCCGTTGGCAGCCACACTGACGGGTGTCTCGCAGCCGCACGCAGTGTAAATAACTGTTCCTCCTGCAGAACTGCTTTCTTTTGCTTTTCTCATGCTGTCTCTGGGAAGAGGATATATTCTTCCCCATGGCAGTACCGTGGCAAAGCCACAGCTTATTTTTTTTGCTGGCCAGGTAAGGTCTCTCATGTTTGGAGATGGTTTCTCTTGACGAGGAGGAAGCCAGGAGCTGCTTCTGGCATAGAGGGCACGAACCCACAAAGGGAATGTCTCTGCTCAGCATTCCTGTAGTGAGAATTTCAGCAACATTTTGAGAATTAGAAGGAAAAAAGCCTGAAGTTGGGGTGTGTCTCACAGGCTCTGACAATAGCTCCTGCCTCCCTGGAGATGATTATCAGCTTGTGAATCTGCCCAACTCAAACAGCTCAAGCCATCTGTTTCTAGACAAGAGGGAGTCTGCACGTTATAGAGGCAACGTGATTGTCTCAAAGGCCAGAATGCTTTTATTTGATAGCTTTACCTTCAAGGATGGCAAAGCCCATTTACAAGATCCACGCCTCTGGTCCAGCCTATAGAAACCTATGTCTATACCCCTGCTCACAGGAAAACTCGTTAATAGGAAAGCAGGTAGATGGGAGTTTCGTGTTAGTCGCACACCGTGGAAGAATGTCCTACCCTGGTCTCTCCTTACCATCCGAGGGAGGAGCCTGGTTGCCCAGGGCAGGTGGGTGACATGAGAAATTCTGCAGAGGAGGACAAACCTGAATGCTGTGAATAGTCTAATTTTTTTCTCATAAATACAACCAGTGCCTCTTACAGCCTTGGACAAGAGTGTCCTCAAGGGACAAGGTAGAAGCACCGCACGGGAAGGGAAGTGCTGGGCCAGCAAAGTGCAGTGCTCTGCGCTCTGGTCTGGCTGCTGTGGATTTCTCTGAGCCAGCTGCCTTTTTTCTTTTTTTCTTTTGCATTGATTTGTGGAAATTATGAGACTGGAACTGCAGTGGAATTAGAGCTGGCTTCCACCAAACACCTTCAGAAACACATTCCCCTCCTTTACAGGCCTGGTGTGAGCTGAGATGTGGGTCCTGTTGTTAGAGCAGAGACCCTCAGGGCTGGTGAGCCCTGAGCTCTGAGGACACCTGGATGCTCCACTGCCTGTAATCCCAACTCCTATCAGCTGGGCAAGGAGAGTGCTCCTTCTCCTCTCCCAAACGTTGGCGTTATTTGCATTAGCGTTAATAATTTGTGTTGTGTTTGCCAAATAACTGAGGTGAGCGACCTTCCTGGCCTTGGGAGTTGCATACCAAACCCATCACGTGAGTCGAGGCCTGAAGACACCACCATAACTATTAGAGAAGCTGGGAAAGGGGATTCCAGGAAATTGCTGCAAGCAGAAGGTGACAGCCCCTTACCAGAGGCTTACAGTGGCCAGGGTGGGAGGGTCTGGGTGAGCAGCCAGCTTGTCCCAGGGCTGAGGGAAGTCAGCTTTGGAGCTTGGCTGGGTCCCACTTCCTACAGCAGGGTTGTGAGCCACCCAGAAAAGCAAAGACCAGACTTTTACAGTTCCACTGGGCTTTGTGGGGTGTTGTCCCCATGGAGAGGTTCACTTTGCTTATAAAAAAATCAGTGCCTGAAGAGGGACAATCAGGTTAAACCAGGATCATCAGGAACAGAGGAAGCAGAAGGCCTGGATCTTGGGCAACCATGATGAATGCCTCCCACTGCCTGAGCTGAGATGTTCTCCAGCTTGACCTGGAGGATGCTGGAGGTGCTGTTCTCACAGGCTGCAGCTGGGAGTGGGGACTGGATGCTTATTCAGCTTACACAGCCAGAGCCAGAGCCTGTTGGGAAAGTCAGGCTGGTGAGATCTGCAGAGCCTCTGGAGGCGTGTGGCCTCCTCTCTGCCTTCTGCCTGCCACCCAGGGCAGGACCTTGAGGGCAAGATGAATCTCAGCTCCGCGCTTTGAGCAGCGGGACCATCAGCAGGAAAGCACAATCCCCCCTCCAGAATGTCTCAGCACGCAGGAGATGCTTTCCATTATGGAAAATGTCAGTGATATTAAAAAGATTATATATATCCATAATACTTGAAGGCCTGTCAGTGATTAAAATGGAAGGCAGAGGCCGGGAGAGAGGGGGTGGCATTGAAACGATCGAGAGACATGACTTATTTTGTCATGTCATCTGATGCCTCCCTCTCTCCCCCAGCCAGGCTCCAGGAGCTGTGCAGAGCAGGGGAAGAATCCGCTCCAAATTTAGATCCTGGGAGAATAAATAAAAGAAATAAATAAATTAACAAACCCAAATTGTAACCGTGGCCTTGGGTACCAGGGAAGGGAACTGCGTGTTGGGGAAGGTCGGCATCCCTCAGAGATGCTTCTGAGACTGGAGACGCCGATTTCTGATTTCTGTCTAAAAATAATTGAAAGGGGGGAGGGGAGAGGGAGGGCGGGAAAATAATAATAATAATAAAAAAAAATAATTAAAAAAACTAAAGCCCAGCAAGCAGCAGCAAGCAGCGCCT
>VXBW01003457.1:1532439-1547977 GCA_013400375.1 Thinocorus orbignyianus | reverse complement strand
CCTAAACCCCCCCTGCCTCCCTGTCCCCCTCCTACATCCTCAAATCCTCCCTGCATCCCTGTACCCCTTCTACATCCTCCCTAAATCCTCCCTCATCCCTTCTGCATTCCCCTAAATCCCCCCTGCATCCCTGTACCCCTCCTGTACCCTCTCCCAATCCTCTCTGCATCCCTGTATCCCTTCTGTATCCTCCCTAAATCCTCCCTCTATCCCTCCTGTACCCTCCCTAATCCTCTCTGCATCCCTGTACCCCTCCTGTACCCTCCCTAAATCCTCCCTCTTGCCTTCTGCATTCTCCTAAATCCTCCCTGCATCCCTGTACCCCTCCTACATCCTCCTCAAATCCTCCCTGCATCCTTCCTAAAGCCTCCCTGTACCCCCTGCACACCCGTCTTGCACCCCCTCCTCCATCCCTGTGTGTCTGCCTCCTGCATCCCAGTGCCCCAGCCCTGCATCCCACCCAGCAGCAGCAGCAGGATCCCTCTGGTCCCCTCCTGTCCCTCACTGTCACCCTGACCCTGCACCTACCCGTGCACCTATGGGAGGGGACTTTCCTCTCCGTGGACACACAGCTCAAATCCCGCAGATGCTGCTTCCTTACCCTTTGGCAGTTGGGTGGCTGTGCCCCCGAAAGGATGCTGGTGGGGAGGGAGCCCAGGTGGTGGCATTCCCTGCGCCATGAGGAGCTGGAGAATAGCCTCACCTGAGTCTCCATCAAGTGGGGAGGGCTTTGTAGGGTCATGGAGGGGGATGGAAATGGACCAAACCCCAGTAGAACCACCCTGCCGTAGGGCTGAGAGGGGTTCCCTGGCATGGGGAGTGAAGAATGGGGAGCAACACCATGTGTCAGGGTGTGTCAGTAGCTGGGGGAGCTGGAGTGAGGGTGGTGCTGGTCTGGAGCATCATGGCTCTCTCCAGGGGCAGTGGTGAGCCCTTTTGGCATCACAGGTGCGTGTTTCTAACGGGGAGCATGACCATGGCCACCGGGGGGATGACCAGCCCCCCCAGCATCCCTCGTCACACCAACCGCCTGATTAACGAGAAGTCCCCCTACCTCCTGCAGCACGCCCACAACCCCGTGGATTGGTAAGAGCCACTGGTGTCTTTCTCCCTCCTTGTGTCGCTGGGGCCAGGGCAATCATTGCCATGGATGGGATGGCAGGTGGAGCAGCCTGGCTTCCATGGGGCATGGGGGGGCCTCCTCTGCAGCTCCCCACAGGCTTGTGGTCCACACTCTTGAGCCAGCCACGTCCCCAGCTGTTCTGACCATTCTCCACCAGGCAGCAGCTCCTCAAACAGCTTTAGAGGAGCCTGAGTCCCAGCATCAGTGACCCTTGAAGGTCCTTTCTTGTCTTCCCTCCACAGGTACCCTTGGGGTCAAGAAGCCTTTGATAAAGCAAAGAAAGAAAACAAGCTGATATTCCTGTCAGGTAACCAGAAACAAGATGTATTTCATGTTCCCATGCCCTGTTCAATAGATGGTCAGATAAGCCAGGCTGTGTCCTTAGCTGGTGTGTGAAGAGCTGCATGGGAAGGATGGACACTGGGCACTAATCCTCTGCCAGCAAGAGAGGGCTTTTGGAGCTCTTGCTGAAGATGGGCTGCATCCAAGGGCTTTCCTGCCTACCAGAATCCTTGGCCAGATCATAGTATGATGAGATGGAGAGCACAGGAGGCCCTACAAACCTCACATACCTTTCTCATACACCTCTTCTGCAGGCAGGCAGCAGATGTTCCCCATAGCAGGGTGTCCCACTTCTGAGCGATGTCCCCGTAACATGTGTCCTGCTCCATGCAAAGGACCTTTCCTCACTCACCTGAGCTTGTTTTCAGTTGGCTACTCCACCTGCCACTGGTGCCATGTGATGGAGGAGGAGTCCTTCAAGAACAAGGAAATTGGAGAGATTATGAACAAGAACTTTGTGTGCATCAAAGTGGATCGCGAGGAGCGGCCAGATGTAGACAAAGTGTACATGACCTTCGTGCAGGTAAGGGGCCACAGGCAGGGGCTCGGGAGACTCTCTCAAGTTGAGGTTCATGGTCATGTTCCTCAGCAAGAAGAACCAGTGTGTGGGGTGGTCTGAATGGGGCCATTTATGGTCTCAGGGGTGGAGAGAAGCACGTCTGTCCTCCAGGGAGGCTTATCCATGTCCCAGAGGGGTACAGAACAGAGGGTGCTCTTGCCTGGCCTTGGTGCACCCATGGTTTGTCTTTCAGGCAACCAGTGGTGGAGGTGGTTGGCCGATGAGCGTCTGGCTGACTCCAGACCTAAAACCCTTTGCAGGGGGGACATACTTCCCTCCTGAAGATGGAGTTCATCGTGTTGGCTTTCGGACTGTGCTGCTCCGAATCGCAGAGCAGGTATGGTTTAGCAGGGCGGTGCTCATCCAAAGGGACAGCAGGGAAACTGGTCTGGGCTTGATGGGTGACCGAGTTAGGAGGTACAGTCATGAAGAACAGTAGCCCAGAAAACGTCAGAGCTTTGGCTGGGTTGGAGATGGATTGGAACTGATTTAGGGCAGGGGGCTGAGAACTGATGGTGCAGTTTGGATTGGTGCAAGGCAGGAAGCGGAGAGAGACAAAAAATGGAAGAACTGACTTTCTCGCTCTGCGTCATAGTGGAAGGAGAACAAAGATGCCCTGTTGCAGAACAGCCAGAAGATCCTGGAAGCATTACTACACGTGTCTGAGATCCGTGTTCAAGGTCAGGAATCTCCCCCACCATCCAAAGAGGTGATGGCCACCTGTTTCCAGCAGCTCTCCAACTCCTATGATGAGGACTACGGTGGCTTTTCCGAATCCCCCAAGTTCCCCACCCCAGGTCAGTCTGGCTTCTGCTCCTGAGCCCCCAGGGCAGATAGGGCCAGGGGACAGAGCCCACCCTGCAGCCTCACACTTCCTCCCCTTATTTCAGTGAATTTGAACTTCCTCTTCACGTACTGGGCCATGCACCGAACAACTCCAGAAGGTGCCCGGGCACTGCAGATGGCTCTGCATACCCTCAAGATGATGGCCCATGGGGGCATCCATGACCACATTGGTCAGGTAGGAGGAAAGCCTTGGGGTTAGACTGCTGGCATGCCTGGAAGGTATGGGGTGGAGACCATGTCCACTTGGTCTTTGCAGGGGTTTCACCGCTACTCCACTGACCAGCACTGGCATGTCCCTCACTTTGAGAAGATGCTCTATGACCAGGGACAGCTGGCAGCTACATACAGCAGAGCATTTCAGGTACGGCTGTGGCATCCTGCTGCCTGTTCCCCAAGATGTTGCCCATCCCATGGGCATGGAGCAGTCCCATGCTCCCTATCATCTACCGGTCTCCTTCATCTGGAGAGGACTGCTGCACAAATCTGTGATGGTTTACCTCCAGGGTTTTGAGCATAGAAGGGGAGGGAACAGCCTTTTGGATGGTCTTTATACCAGAGTCAGCAAATCTGTGCTGCTGCCTCTGGCCTTGCTGTAACACCAAAGCTGCTCTCCAGTGCCTATAGATTTCTATCAGAGATGTTACTCTGAATCCATCCAAAGTTTAAAATCCCTGGATTCCACTGTGTTTCACTGTCTTTGCCAGCTGTTTAAATCCGAATCAGCTTTTATATCTCACTGTGTCTCATGCCTCACCTCTCCCCATTGTAATGTTGGTGTCTACTCCATGCCTCCCGCAGATCTCTGGTGATGAGTTCTTTGCCAGTGTTGTCCAAGACATTCTACTCTACGTCTCACGGGACCTGAGTGACCAGGTAGGTTGTTCTCTGAGCTGGGACAAAGGGAGTTGCTTACCCTGGGAGGTGGCTCAGGGCTTCTTTTCCCTCCCTCCCTTCCCACCTGAGCTCTATTTGGGCACCACTGTGGCTTGTGGGCCAGACTGCCAGCCCAGCAGTGGTGGGGAAATGGCTGAAGGTGCTATCCCAGTAGCTGGAAGGTCTTTCTTGCTCTTTTCCCAGGCAGGAGGTTTCTACAGTGCAGAAGATGCAGATTCCTACCCAACCACCGCATCCAGAGAGAAGCAAGAGGGAGCTTTCTGTGTGTGGACAGCCGAGGAAATCCGGGCTCTCCTCCCTGACCCTGTCGAGGGAGCCACAGAGGGGACGACCCTGGGAGATGTCTTCATGCACCACTATGGGGTGAAGGAGACCGGCAATGTGAGCCCCATGCAGGTGAGAGAGAGCAAAGACCTGCCTGGTGCCAGGAGCATCGCTGGGGGACCCACAACCCTGAGCATGGAGGGGTGACAGGGCACCCCCAAAGCACGTGGGGTCCAGCCCGGCGGTGTTCCTAAAGTGGGGCTCTCCTTTTAGGATCCCCACCAGGAGCTGAAGGGCAAAAATGTCCTTATTGTCCGGAACTCCCCAGAGCTGACAGCAGCCCAGTTCGGGCTGGAGCTGGGTCGGCTGGATGTCCTGCTGCAGGAGGGCAGGCAGAGGCTGTCTGCAGCCCGGGCACAGCGACCACGACCACACTTGGACAGCAAGATGCTGGCAGCGTGGAACGGTGAGAGGCAGCTCAGCTCTGGGGAGACATACCTTGGCCAGACGTCTCCACGGCTGCCCAAGGCCAGCAGGTTTCTGGGGGCTTGTAGCAACGAGTCTTGCTTGGACTGGATAGGCCCCCATGGAGGCGGTGGATGGGCTGGGGTCTGGGGATGTGGGGAGAGCCTGGTGGAACCTGCAGGCCATGGGGCTGCAGAGCATCGGGATGTTGCTCTGCTTTTATTTTCCTCCCCTGTTGCCAGCAGAGAGCAGCAAAACTCTTCTCCTAGCTCAGCCTGGCTCCCCCGGTTTGGAAGGGAGGGAAGGGGACTGAGTTGAGGACTCAGGTGGGGCACAAAGCCCCTTTCCAAGGCTGCATTAGCAGGGGGATCACAGCTCTGTGTCTTTCTGCTCGGGGGTCCTGCAGCAGATAGTAACTGCAGCACCCCAGGCACTGCTCCCAACAGTAAATGCCTGGTTAGCTGGGTCTGGAGCTGGTGTGAGCTGGAGTTATACCATGTCCTGCAAACAGCAGAACTCTTAAGCCCTGTTTGTCCCCACAAGAGAAGGCTTAGCTCTTGCTAGCCTTGCAGGGCTCGGCCCTTCTCTTTGGTGACAGTAAGTGACTTTCTTAGTGGTTTGGACTGAGTGGAATAGCTGATGACTGGGCCGTGACCTGCCTTGAACGTCAGGGAGAATGAGCTTCAGGCTGAGCGTCCTTTAAAGTAAACACAGTGGTACCTTCCCTGGTTCCTTGTGCCCCCCGAGCCTGTCCCCGTGTCTGTCCTGTGCAGGGCTGNGGCCAAGCAGGAGTATGTGAGCCGGGCTACGCAGGCAGCTGCCTTCCTGCGGAGACACCTTTTCGATCCTGCCAGTGGGAGGTTGCTGCGGAGCTGCTACCGGGGCAAGGAGAACACGGTGGAGCAGAGGTGAGCAGTGGGACAGAGAGTGTCTCCAGACTGGCCACCCCAGTGCTGGGTGCTACCCAGGCTCCTGGCAGTCCCCATCCCCATCTCCTCCAGACAGGACTGATCTTGGAGGGAGGGAGGCTGCTTGCCTTGTGCAAAGCTGCCTCTGATGCAGTTTGGGATGGATTAGTGCACCAAACCCAGTGAGGAGGAATTAAGGTCAAGTCCTTTCCCATTCCTCATCTTCCAAGCTGGCAGGAGCCTTTCCTTTGCCCTCCCCTGTGGTACAGAAACCCCAAGCTGAGCTGTGTGATGACTTGGCATGGCCACTGCTTATCTTGGACTGAGCTCTGAGGTGGCATCTCCTTGGGTAGCAGAGACCAGTAGGTAGAGCTTTGCTAGGCTGGAGAGGATTTCTCTCCTGGCCAGTGTAGAAACCCTGATGCCCCTTCTCCATCTTCCACCACAGCGCTGTGCCCATCCAGGGCTTCCTGGAGGATTACGTCTTCGTTATCCAGGCTCTCTTTGACCTCTATGAAGCCTCTCTGGAGCAGGGCTGGCTGGAGTGGGCCCTGCAGCTCCAGCACATGCAAGACCAGCTCTTCTGGGACCCCAAAGGCTTTGCATATTTCTCCAGTGAGGCTGGTGATTCCTCCTTGCTCCTGCGCCTGAAGAACGGTGAGCAGGGAACATGGCCATGCTCTGCGTGGGTTATGGTGTGGGGCAGCTTAGGGATGGCAGGGTTGATACCTGGCTGGAAGACCAAGTGTGGTGAGGCATTGGGCTGATGGAGGAGGTGTTGTCCCCCACAGACCAGGACGGAGCAGAACCCGCAGCGAACTCTGTCACTGTCACAAACCTGCTCCGAGCGGCTTGTTACTCCGGCCGTACGGAGTGGGTGGAAAAAGCTGGGCAGATCTTGGCTGCTTTCTCAGAGAGACTGCAGAAAATCCCCATAGCCCTGCCAGAGATGGCCCGGGCCACCGCTATCTTCCATCATACCCTCAAACAGGTATGGGCTGGGGCTCATATGTCCCCTATAGGACCTGCTGTGGGGAGGGGGTCCAGCGGGCAGTGGTTGTGGGTGCCATCACAGCTTTCTGCTTTCTCCCTCCTTCCACCCACCTTCTTCCCGGACAGGTTGTGATCTGTGGGGACCCCCAAGGAGAAGACACCAAAGAGATGCTGCGCTGTGTCCACTCTGTCTTCAGCCCAAACAAGGTAGAGATGCTTGCCCTGTCTGCCAGATATCTTCTTGATATCTAGTCTAAATCTCCCCTCTTCTAGTTTGAAGCCATTGTCCCTCATCGTGTCACTACATGCCCTTGTAAAGTCACTCTCCAGCTCTCATAGGCCCCTTCAGATACTGGAAGGAGCTATAAGGTCTCACCAGAGCCTTCTCTTCTTCAGGCTGAACAACCCCAGCTCTCTCAGCTTGTGCTCCAGACCTCGGATCATTTTTGTATCCTCCTCTGGACCCTCTCCAGCAGGTCCATGTCCTTCTTGTGCTGGCAGCCCAGCTCAGGGAGCGGCTGCGGCAGCATCTGCCATCACTCCTGGCTGTTGACGCTGCTCTCAGCCTGAGCTGAGCGTCCCCATTGCTGCTCTCCCGAGGGAAAGCCTTTCGTTCCAGTGTGGATGTGTCATGCCCAGTGTGGATGTGTCATCCCCAGTGCGGATCCAGACGGCGTCTGGGTCACCTTCTCCCTGGAGCCACTCTTGCATCCTTTGGGAGCTGCAAGGTGGTACCTTGCTCCGCCTGTGGGTCTGACTCTTCCCAAAAGCCTTGTCCCCAGCCGTGCTGTCACTGTGTGGTGGGGTTACTGCCTCATTCCCCTGTGTCCCTGCTCAGAGATGCGTCACTCGGTGTATCCCGTGGAGCCATGGGGATGAGGCTGTTTGCTGCCCGCGGAGCTGGCAGGGAGGGACAGTGTGGCAGCTGGTGTCTGTCACATTCGGCCGGGAGCATCCCTGCCCTGGGGACGGATGACTTACACCTTGGCAAGGCTGTGGAGCTGAGGGAAGCGGGGCTGGGCTGGAGGTGAGGGGGCTCAGTGTCTCAGCCCCTGGACCGGATTCATCCCCAGGGTCCTGGTGCCAGGGACTGGCATGTGAGGAGGTGGCACTGGGGCCAAAGCCCCAGTTTACCTCTGT
The DNA here is from genome assembly GCA_013400375.1 of Thinocorus orbignyianus. NCBI lineage: Eukaryota > Metazoa > Chordata > Aves > Ciconiiformes > Thinocoridae > Thinocorus > Thinocorus orbignyianus. The sequence continues at coordinate 1,540,443 of VXBW01003457.1, read as the reverse complement.
GACCCCGGCTGGGGTGAATGGGGAGTGCTGAGCCGTCGGCTCGGGATTCCCACTGTCCTTGCATTATCTCAGCCCATGGAGGCTTTCAAATCTGACCTTCTGCCTGTGTGCCCGGTGGGGTTTAACACCAGTGTTGGAGGACAGTCCTCACTTCTGCCTGGGAGCGTGGTGTGGGACACAGCTGCCAGTCCTTAATGCGCCGTCTCCCATCCATCAGCGCTCTTGGCCATGCTGGTCCCCGTGCCAAAGCCACTGCTCCCATCCCCTTCTTCTCCCCCTTTGAAGGATTACAGCAGGTGACCCAGTTTGCAGGGACGGGAGGGGACGTGGTGGCAGCAGGGAGCCCAGCACCTCTGCTGATAACCTCCCTTTCCCTGCAGCTGGTTCAGTTGTCAGTCCCCTGAGTCCATGCAGGCTCCAGGGGGGACACAACAAGCAGCTCTGGGGTCTCGAGTGGAGCAAATAACACAGCTCAGTTCCCTCCTGCTAAGCTGGTGATGAACTGGTGGGAATGGTGGCTCTGCAGGGGCAGGTCTGGTCTGTCTGCCCTGGTCTGTTGTTTTTCTTGGAGCACGGAGGAAGAGGAGGGCTGGGTGCTCTGGATGGATATTTCTCTGGGGGTGCTCTGGAGCTCCCTAAGGACAGTGTCACCCACCCGGGGCTGTGCGTGGAGGGGTGCACAGGGGGCTGAACTGGGATGCTGGCAGCCGGCAGGGTGGGGGTCTGGCATGGCTGCCCTTGCGTGTGCCTCATGTCGTGATGGTGGGATGGGTCAGGAGCTGTCCCATTAGCAGCCTGGATTTGTTTCCTGGTAGAAGGAACACAACAGAAGGATCTCTGCTGGGAAGGTTCTCTTTTCAGAGGTTAGCAGCCCTGCAGAAGTGTCCCCAGTGCCATTCCTAGTGGACAGCCTCATCTCTGGCTGTAGCGATGGCTCCTCGCCTTCCAGAGGTGATGGAGGGAAGGGAGAAGAATCCCATTGCTCAGAGGGTCATGCTGCCTTTGAGATCAACAGCCATCCCTCTTTCCTCCCTCCAGCTGCTCCCCACCTCCTCTTCCTCACTCTGAGGTGGGACAGCCCCAAGTCACCCACTCTGGGGAGGTGGCAGCTTTGGGAATTGGCTTTGCCAAGAAGTTGGGGAGATATCCCCTCCGTGTCCCCTGACACCCCTGCTCCCTCCATGCCAGCAGGGCGCTGGGGGCTAGGCTCGTCTGCAGGAACACAATTAATTAGGTCATTCCAGTAATTAATTCCTTACAAACCTCACTCTGAAATCTTTGCTGTAACGAGATGCTGATGATAAAACAGCATTGAGGTCGCAGGTTTAAATGGACCCTGAGCCTGGAGAAGCCCGTTGCTGCCGGCAGCCGCTGCAGGGATGCGAGTGCTCTGGGGGTGATGCCAGCAGCTGCTCCCCCAGGATTCCTGGCGCTGGGAGCAAAGAGGGTTGGATCCCTGCTCCAGGGCTGGATCCCAGCTCCTGGTATAGATCCCTGCCCTGTTAATGGTCTTTAGGGTAATTATGAAGGATCCCATTATCTCCTCGGCTGCAGAGCGCTAGCCTGCCGCTCGCCTTCATCCTGGCCCTGCAAGAGGACCTTAGGGAGCTTGTGAGAAAAATGAATAATGAATTTCAGATTGGACATGAATTGGTAATTAATCACTCCTGGAATTAATTCCAGACAAAGGCGAGGCGGGGAGGAAGCGGAGGGGTGGACAGCAGGCAGGCAGGGAGATGTGCTGAGCTGGGGCTGGGTTAAGGCAGAGGCCGAGCGGGAGATGTGGGGCAGTGGGGGAGTGGGGGACGGGTCTGCAGCAGCTGTTATGGGGACACGGTGACCCCCTGGGGACACAGGAGGTGAGGGCAGGACTGCGTGGGAGTCCTTACTGGGTGTCAGTGCTGGGTTTGATCCTGGCGCGGGGGCCGGTGGCAGAGGATGCTGTGTGCCGGGCGAGCAGTGCTGCGGTGGGAAATGTGTGTGCTGTGGATGGCAGTGCTTGGTGTTGGCAATATTGGTGGTGTGAGTGGCTTGAACGTGTGGTGAGTGTCTCAGTGCTCGGTGGGCATACATGTGGGGTTGGGACTGGGACAAGTGAAGGGCAGCCATGTGCTCCGGTGACGGGATGTGGGATGCGGGATGCTGCTGCATCCCTTGGGCCTGGGAAGGGTCTACGCTTTGCTCACCCTTCGCATCTGTGTTGGCAGCAGGCTCCCTGCCAGCTCCTGGCCTTTCCTCTGATTAGCCCGCACGCCCTGGGGCTTTAACAAACATTTTCCCTTTCAGAAAAGCTAATTATCACGGCAGCCCTTGCCCTTGGCTGGTGCTGCCCTGTCAGCCTCTGACCCACGGCTTGCCAGTGTCTTGAGTTTTCTGGAAAGCACTTGGAGGGCAGGAGCTGGGCTGTGGGGTGGGACCGGGTGATGCTGTAGCTGGTGCCAGAGTTGGGGCTGCCCCTGGGCTGGGTGTGTGTCTCCATGGAGCCGACTGGTTCGGACATTCCTGCTCCAGACCAGTGTGTGCTGGTCCCTGGCTGGGTGTCTGGAGGGGAAAAGGGAGGTGAAGCTGCCAGGGCAGGTGTGGACCGTGGTTCTCTGTGGCACAGAGATGGTGGGGAGATGGCAAAGGGCTGGAACAGGTCCCCTTGTCTCCCTGTCCCCTCCCGTCTTCAGGCGAGCACGTGGGGGGACACTGCCAGTGCTTGGCACATCTGTGGGGAGGGCAGGACCAGCTGGCTGGCGCTGGCTCTGCTCTCCACCTCTCACAGCTTCTTCTCCATCAGGTGCTGATGCTGGCAGATGGAGACAGCTCTGGGTTCCTCTACTGCCAGTTGCCTTTCCTGGCATCCCTGGAGAGGAAGGAGGGAAAAGCCACTGCCTATCTTTGCAGCAACTTCTCCTGCTCCCTGCCTGTCACCTCGCCCCAGGAGCTGCGTGGGATGCTCTGCCCATGAGCCCCTCGCCCCCTCTGCCTGCAGGAAGGCGAGGGGGAGACAGACTGTCACACCAAGCTGGGAACACAGGAGAGACCCGTAATAAAGCCACTCTGGGCACCAACTGCCTCCTGGATGGTTCTTGGCAGCGCCGTGGGGCTGTGCCCTTCCCTACCTGCAGCAGATCGGGCTCTGCCTGCACCGCTCCTCTGGCAGCATCTCGGCAGAACTGGCTTTGGTCACTGGCACTGGTTTTGGCAGGACACCCACCAAGGACCATCTCCTCCCCCTGAACACATGCTCACCTCTTCTCGCGGAGGAAAAGGAAAACAAATTAAATATAAATCCCAGCGTTAATGGAGAAGTCAGATGGGAAAACTATTAGGGTTCCTATAGCAACCCGGGGTAACATTTTCAAAAGCACCTGGATGACTTGGGAGACAAGTGCTTTTGAAAGTGCTACCAGTTACAACAGCCGTGGTATTTTTCCATTACAGAGTAGATTGTAACATACATTAAGTTAATATATAGTGCATGCAAAAAACCTGCTGAGTACCACAACTGATGAGTGTGTGCCACAAAACCCAGCCTAAGCATTTCCAAACTGCTAAACGTTCTGTCCTGGCTCTGCCAAGGGTGCAGAGACCTGGTACAGCCTGAGAAAGGACTTTTCAGTCTTGTTTCCTTTGTAAAAGACCAGGCAGCCAGTGCCTGTGTCCATGCTAGGATGGGGCTTGTGAAGCTGTGGGACCCACGGTGGGGAGAGGAGCTTCTATGGGGCTGGGCCAGTGTGCCCCACAGCTGCCCAAGGCTCCTGAACATTGCTGTGGGTGGGTGCCCTGATCCAGCCCTGGATGGGGATCCCCAGTGGGGATGGCAAGAAGGGAGACGTCCCACCCACCCCTTGGCTGGGGTCATCAGCCCTCTCTGCTGGTCCTTGCCTTTGCTTGCAGAAAGTTTCAATAACAGCACGAGAAAAAACCCTTAAAAGCACCTTTAGGGCAGCTTTTGAGGAGGGGGGTGTTTGTTCTGAACTGTCCCAGCAAAGCCAAGGCTGGTCTGAGGATCTTAGCTGTCCTCCCGGTGTGCTTGGCTGCATCCTGCTGCCCCTGGCCATGGGGATGGCACTGTCAGGTCTTGGCATCTCTGCACGCTGAGCAGAGGGAGATAATCCACCCCAGCACAAGTGGGACGCTCTCACCAACCACACAAGTTACCTTTGCTGCAGCATAAACTTTATTCTCCCCTCCCATCCCTCTTCCTCCTCCTCCCTGCTTCCAAATGGGTGAGTACTATGTTTTCAGCATCACTCTGACACCCTGGGGCTCCCCGGCACGGCAGCCTGCACCCAGGCCGGTGGGATGCCATCATCTGGCAGTGAAGCAGCCCTGAGCCGCACTGCCCGCCGGCTTTCCAGTGGGTTGTGCCAGGATTTGGGGGTAACCAGCCAGGAGAAATGCTTTTGAAGTCAAAGAGGAATTTTGCACCTCATTTCGTGAATGCTTTCTATGCTTGTGGAAGGGGAGGGGTTTTATTTTCTCTCCTCTCTTGGTTTTAAAAGCTGAAGTGTTTCTGGAAATCCAGCTGAAAATTGCTGGTTTGGCAGATGGCTGGCTGCTTTCCTCTAGGTTGTTTTTTTTTTTTTTGGTTGGTTGGTTGGTTGTTTTTTTAAAACTTGGCATCTCTGCTGCAGGGATTGATTTGACACCCGTCCTCATGAACGCTCGGAGCAGTTCAGTGCTGTGTCTGCTCGAGCAGAGCATCCTCAGAGAGCAGGGATAGCTCTGAGCACCCAGTGGGGCTGCCTAGACATCTTGGGCCCCGTGGCTGGCCAGGTCCACATGTGATAGCTGTCCCTGAGGTGGCACGGGGCTGGGAACAATGTGCTGAGCTTGTTTTGGTGCCCACCAGCCCCCTGGAGGCACAGGCGCCGGGTGCTTTTCTTCCTGCACTGTCTTGCTTGCTGGTGTGTCTCTGTAAGCAGCTGACGGGCAAAAATGTGCTGTGAACCTCTGTCAGGATGAATTGGGCTCACCTCTCAAAATAAAAAAGGAAGAAAAGTTCTCTGCAATAAATAACTTGTGTTGTGGCACCTCGGTCCTCCTGGCACCTCTGATTAACGGGACACAGGGCTGGCAGGGTGCTGCCCAGCCAGCCCAGGCTCTCAAGGGGGTAATGGAGCAGGGTCTCTCTGCTCAAGGGTCCTGTGCCAGGTCACAACATCCATTTCTCTGACCCCTTCCCACTATCCCTTTGGTGGCAGATGCAGTGGTTGCCGGGGAACCTCCCGTGGAGCAGCACTGGACCCCCTTTCCTCACCAGTAGGAAGGCTCAGGGTGGCAGCAGGCAGCATCCTGTGCTCCCCCAACCCTTTTCCAGCTGCAGAGATATAGAAAAAAAACATCCCCAAATGCATTAAATAGCTCAAGTGCTTATTTTTCCCCCACAAACACTCGGGTTTGTCATCAGGCTGCTCCAGAGGGTGCAGGGGGGGTGTTAATCACCCTGCTCGGGGCACTGGGCTGGCCTTGTAAGCCCCATTAGTAACTGGGATGGGGAAAAGCAGTTTTTCATGGAGTCATAGAATGGTCAGAGTTGGAAGGGACCTTAAAAATCATTGAGTTCTAACCCCCCTGCCACGAGAAGGGACACCTCCCACCAGACTAGGTTGCACAAAGCCCCATCCAGCCTGGCCTTGAACTCCTTCAGGGATGGAGCATATTTTTCCCTTTCCTGGTTTTTTTTTGGTTGTTTGGGTTTTTTTTTGTTTGGGTTTTTTTTTTGTTTGTTTTTTTTTTTTTAAATAATCCCCATCACCCACCTTTCAACATTTTAATTTTGAGCTCTTCCACTGGGGTAACTGCAGTGCTCCCCATAGCTCAGCCCACCAAGGCAGCCAGAAGGGCTGACACCCTTTTTGCCCCATCAGGGGGTCCAGGGCATACGGAGGTGGGGTGGGGGTGGGAGACATCGCCAGCGGCCACCCTTGCTGCTCTAATGAGGCTTTCCCTCTAATTAATATTCCCCAGCAAAGCTGGTTCTGGTTCTTGGTCTCTTGGCTTTCATCTCCATTGGCATTGATGTGACATCAATGGGAGACAGGGCTTTGAAAGCTGTTTGTTATTTGTGATGTTGCATCTGTGGGAGAAGGAGGATGNTTTTTTTTGGTTTTTCTTTTTTTAAATAATCCCCATCACCCACCTTTCAACATTTTAATTTTGAGCTCTTCCACTGGGGTAACTGCAGTGCTCCCCATAGCTCAGCCNGGCTGTGTGTGTGTCACCCCCAAAACATGCTTGAAGGGCTGTGTGTGCACATGGGGGTGCTATTCCGGCATCCGTTTTGCAGCCCCTCCAAGAAGGTATGATGGGCAAAATAAGGAGGTTTCTGCACCCAGTTTCCTCCTGTGTGGGTACCCAGGAATCCACATCCAACAAATTCACGCACCAGTGAGCACCCAGTGAGGTCATGCCTCAGCACCTAATTGCACTGTGCTTGGGTGGCCAATTAGCCAACACCTGAGCACCCAATTAGCTGACACCTGAGCACCCAACCTGCTCATGCCTGAGTGGCTGAGTAGCTCCTGCCCGAAGGTTGTTTTGGGCATAAATGGGCAGATTTTGGTAGCTAGGGGCTGCAGTGGTGTGGGGGCAGAAGGAGGGTGGGAAGTCCTGGTGCTAGGAAAGTGATGGAGATGCTGTGTTGAGCCCTAAAATATTGGAGGAGCCTGTGGCAGGCAGACGTAGGGGAGGGCAGGAGATGTGGGCTGGGGTCCCACTGGTGCAAGGAGTCCCTCCGTACCCATCCCACGCTGTCAAGCCCAGTTACTCCAATAGTCACCCGAAGGGAATTTGCAGCCGGGGAGCTGGCATGGTGAGTCCCCCAAGGGGCAGCCTCCTCCCTGGGGCATTTTGGAGAAGCTCACTGGGGTCCTCCTGCACCGGGAGGTGGGTGGTTGGGGGTGTGTTGGGTTGCAGCTGCCCTTTCCTGCATCCCTCTGGAGCATCCGCAGGCAGTGGTGGGAGCTGGTGGGTGAGATCCCCCCTCCCCACCCTGGCCTTCTCTTTGCACAGATGTTCACGCCATCCAGCTCAGTAATTCCAATATTCTTGACAAGTGAGTTTGCAGCTGAAGCCGGCCAACGCTTCCTCAAAATGTGCTTTTTTTTGGGTCTTTTTAAACCGACTTTCCATGCAGATCAGTGACAGAGGCTTGGGGGACAGCAGCAGACTGCAGATAGAGGGCTCTGGGGGGGGCCCTGCTTGACTTCAGCTGCTGCCTCAGTTTCCCCTCCTGTGAAACAGCGTCCTGGCTGTTTCTGTCCAAACCATTCGCTACCCCCACGTGTCCCTGGAGAGTGTGTGCTGTTTGGCCTCTCCCAGAGCCACCGTGTGCTCTGGCTCCTCTTTTGCCAGGCTAAATTGGGGACCCCAAACACTCTACCCCTGCGAGTGGGTCGGTGTTGGATTGCTGCTGAGTGCAGTCGGTGCCGGGGGGAAGTGGGATGGGGATGCTGCCATCCTTCCTCCCTCCGAGCGGGAGAAAACACAAGCAGGAGACAGCTGAGCTGCTAACACCTTTTTTTTTTCTTTTACTGGGCAGAGAGGGACAGTTGTGCTCCAGGGGACACCCCTGGGGATTCACAGGGGAATTTGCATCCATTTCCAGGCTGGCTGCCATGGCCACGAGCACGTGCCAAGGCATTTTGGAGATCATCCTCCTGGTGAGATGCTCAGCTGCTTCCACACAGGTGCTGCGGCTGCGAGCTGGTGTCTTTCAGCGATCTCCTCCATTTCTCGTGGGGCTGTCAGCCTCGGCCACCTCCAGCAAGGATGAGAAGGGATGGCTAGAGGCCCTGCAGTGCCTGTGCGAGGGTGGCAGGAGGCCATCAGTGCTTATTATGGGTTATGCAATAGACACTTGGCCATTACACGGCTATTAATCCTCCTTTAATATGGTTTCAGTATTTACTGACCATGGTAACTATTGCATTAAATCAAAATTAAATGTGTATTTTGGAGGCTTTACAAAAGCACAGAGGAGGATGTTCAGGGAGGAGGGCACAGGGTTGT
>VXBW01003457.1:1519411-1532414 GCA_013400375.1 Thinocorus orbignyianus | reverse complement strand
CTTTGTGGTGCACAGAGGGACTGGGACCCCGGTGGGTCCTGAAGAGCTTTGTCACCAGCATGGGAATGTCCCCCAAGTGCTGTGCCAGGCTGTCAGTCCGGGTGAGGTGCTGGTGGCATCTCCGGTGCCTCCAGTGCTTTGTGAGCTGCTAAATTAGAGGCGAGAGATGCTGCAGGCTCCTAGGGAGCTGCTAATCAAAGGGGAACAGGCTCTACTTTTCATCTTGGGGTTTATACACAGCTTCAGCAAGAGCTGAGGCTGCTCCTCTCCCCACGGCCAGCTGGATTTGGGGTTAACCCCTTGTGCGCTGCAACCTGGTAGGAGCATATAGAGATATTCTGTGGTATCAGCTAAGGCTGAAACCCACATCAGGCACCCCGGGGCTTCGGGAACACAGGAGCCGGGTGGTGATGCTCAGGCTTTGGGGTCAAGTCTCCCACTGGATTAGCAGGATGTGTCCCCAGCCACAGGAGAGAGGTTTCTGGCTGTCCTGAGGCCACTTCTCCCAGTGTCTTGGGCTTGATGCTCACTGGATTGTTTAGGGGCTTTACCCACGAACAAGGAACCTGAATGTCCCCACCTGACCCAGCGCTCTCCTCCCTGTCTCCGACACCCAGGAATCTGGGACGGGCAGAGCTGGGCTCACTGCAATTATCCGCAGTTTAAAGGCAGCTAATTTAGTTTGAGTCAGAGAGGCTAAGTTGGATCGATATGTTGGGGTGAAGCACATAAAAGAATCAATAGGTTTTCAGAAATGCAGAAGATGGGCTGTATAGCTCAAGGAGGGGGGGATGCCCGAGCAGCACGGGGCCGGGAGGGAGAGGTGGAGACGTGGGAGCCGGTGGCAGGCGATCCCTGGGGCAATGCACGCCAGCAAAGCAGAACTGCAACTCAGCACAAGGCTTTCATCAGGTTTTTGCAGCTCAGCAGACTGGAGGCTGCCGTGACAGGCGCGAGCTCTGGCTCTGCGGGATTCGAGGCACGGGTTTTGACAGCCAGCCCCCGCCCCTGCCGGCACGCTCACCCCCGCATTTGATGGGGACATCACGGCCACCAGGAAACTGGTTTGAAGTTCAACCCGTATTTGGGGAAAAGTTGGCTTGGGTCATCTGGAAGGTGTGTGCAAACCAGGCATCCCCACAGTGGGATGCTTGCTGGTGTAAACTGGGGATGTCCCAGTGTCCCCCCTGGGTTTCTGAGCCCCTGTGGCCACCAGCAAGGGCTCAGACTGTCTCCCTCGTTGCTGGCTTCTGGCAGGGCAGCAAGGCAGGAGGCAGGGTCCTTTTTCATAGCTGACAGCCCATGAATATTTATAGCAGTATATTAAAAATGTCCATCGCATCCCAAATTAGTCATGGGACCCTGGACAGAGCCAGGTTGCTGGGCACAGTGGCGCTGATGTCACTCCCACCTCCATGGTCGGGTGGTTGGGTGTGTGGTCAAACAGCTGGGCTGTGATGGAGCAGGGGGTCCCCAACCCCCTAGGGCTGCATGAGCAGCTCTTGGGTCCTGCCTTTGGACCAGAACCTGCTCTCACATATAATCCCCTCATCCTTCCTGGGAGCCTGCTTGGGATGCTTGGAAGCACCAGCTTTCTACCCATCTCGGCATCTCCTCCTCACCATCTTCTGCTTTAAAACTCAGGTTTCTATAGCTGAGAGAAAATCAGGAGGAAATCAGGCTGGAAACATGCCCCAGGAAGGGAAAGCTGTGTGTGTGGCTGCAGCATGGCTGGGTTAGCCGTGGCCAGTGTGGGGCAGGGGGTCAGCGTCCCCATCCCTGTGCTGCTTTGGCAGAGCCCTGCTGTCCCTCACCCACACGGGAGTGGAATGAAGGGACAGCAAGGACTTGGGGTCCTTTGAGTCTTGAAAAGCTGAGAAGTGCAGGCAAAATCCCCTCTAAGAAGGTGCTGTTCTCTTGCCATGCCACCTCCCTGTCTGTCTGCCCTTTTGCTCTGGTCTCCCTAATCATATGCTAATGACAGTCCTGGTTACTGCCACTAATGAAGGACCGTGGCTTTGATTGCTAGGACAGATCCTGTGCTCATCTCTGGCTGAATTCCTTGTGGCATTAATGAAGTCCTAAAATCACTTTTATCTCCTGGGGCAGCCAAGGGGGACGGCTGTGGAGGAGCAAGGGGTCTCACAGCCCTCCCGGAGGGGTACAGCACCCAGGCTTCTCCTGAGCCGCATCTCTATGGCAACGCTGAGGGATGCTCCTGTGGGATGCTCCTTCGAGGGATGCTCTTGCAAGGCCACTGAGGGGAGCCCCAGCAGCCTGGGGGCTTTGGCACCACATAGAGTCGATAAGAAAATACCTGTCTGTGCTGGGAGCATGGCTGTCCGTCTGTCTGTCCGTCTGTCTGTCCACCCACAGCAATATCCCTGCAGACACTGTGGAGAGGTGCTGCTTGATCTCAGACCCGGCAGCAGCCACTTAAAGCCCACATCCATGCGGCCTCCCCTGTTCCCCAGCCTCTCCAGTGATGATGAGCATCTTCCAGAGCAATTACAGAATCAACCCCATCCTTTCAGCCCCTAATTTTCCAGCCCTGACCATGGCTTTAGCTTGTCCACAGTGAGCCAAGGGGTAGGAATCTCCAACCATTTCAATAGCACAGTACCAGTGCAGTGTTTGACCTTGAATATATAGATATATATTTCCCTGTAACATCTGTCTTTCCTTTCCACTGTTTTTTTTATTCCTAGACATATTTGTGTGAAAGTAAACACAGCCCAGGAATCAGGGCTCGGGGCTCCTCATGATGCATCAGGACCAGCAGGGAGGTAGGGATGTCTGGGACTGTTTTGCATGAAGGCATAGGGGGGGTTTGCAGGGAGCCAGGATCTGTCCCACTTCCCTGAGAGTCTCCATCGGGATATCTCAGGGCAGAGGGATCACAGCACTGTGGTAGCAGCAGTGGGATGGCAGAGCCTTTGGTGGGGCTGCCCAAAGTTGTCACCTTCATCCCCACAGGCTGTGCACGGGGGAGCTCAGGCTGCTCCCCTTCATTTGTTTCCATTTATCTATAATTTAGCACGGTTTTTAGTTATATTCTAATTGAGTTTCATGTGTCACAGCGTGTCTCAAACAGAAAATATAAATATTTAACAACCTCCACTGCTAATAAAGATTCACATTTGCCTCGTTCTGGTTCCCAGTACATGAATATTCTGCACCACGCTCCGCGGGTATTAACTTCATTCAGATTTCTCCCCCGTTATGCAATATAACGGTAATGACAGAAAGAAGCCAGATCTTAAAAAAATTATAATCAAAACCAACAACAACAAACCAGTTTGATGTCATTAACTCCCCTCGGTTGGTTAGGGGAGCACTAACACATTCCCTTTCATTGCTGGCTTCTCCGTGCGTGCAAGCGCCGTGTGCCCGCTCCGGCAGTGCTCTGGGTGGGAGCTACACCAGTATGGGCGAGAAGTGGGGTATGGGAAGGGCAGAGGCAGCTTGGGGGGTGTAGAAGGCATCTGAGGCTTGGGTCTTGCAGGCCAAGGGCAGAATGGAGCTGGGTTTGGGCTGAAATAAAGCTGGGATTGTGGCCGTGCTGTGCTCGAGTGGGGATGCACGTGAGATTGGACATGAAGTAAAGCACCACTGGTTGGAGCTGGCACTGGGGCAGGGCTGGCAAAACTGGGAGCTCAGATGGTGAAAGAAGCTGGAGCCATGGCAGGAGGAAGCCCTGGGTGACTTTTGGGTGGTGGCTGCTCCCCATGAGGATGAGCTGGCTCTGCCCTGGGCTAGCGGGATCGAGGCACTATGTGAGAACAGCTCTCAGGGCAGGTCTGGGGACTTGCTGTGCTGTGTGTCACTGAGTGCCGTGGCCAGGTCTAGTGTGCTGGGGGCTACCCAGGTCTGTCCTGGGGGAGATGAAGTTGTTTGGGCCACAGCTGGGTCCCAGCTTCCCACCAAAACAAGCCCTAAAGTGTCTTTTGTGCCATTATGAATATTTGCAGGCAGAGTGAGGCTTGTGGCACGGCAGGCGCAGAGGCAAAGCGGAGGCAGGGGTTGGGTTTCAAGCCTGCTGGTGCCTTGTTGCTTTACTGGAGGGGTTCTGGGAGGCCAGTGGGGGGCAGCTACTGGCCCTTTGCCCACTATCCCTGAGTTCTGGGAACTCAGCCTGCTCCTAGGAGAGCTTCTGTGGTTGCTGGGACTGGGGAGCAGTCCTTGTGGGAAAGGCTTGAGCTTCTCGAGGGCTGCCTTGCATCGCCAAACCCTGTTGGTACCCCAAGAAATGGGAGGACAGGGACACACACTGAGCCAGCACCAGTGCATGGAGCAAGAGTGGCAGGATGGGGCCAGCACCAGGTTTCCCTGGCACTATGGGCCTTTGCAGCTCCGAAGTCTCCTCTCCAGCTCCACATTTGTCCCCTGGGTTCCCTGCGCCCTGCAGAGCAGCTGGATCCCTGCTGGCTCTGCCGTTCTCCAGCCCTGACAGCCCCGACCTGACAGATCCAGCACATCCTGCACATGTGAATCTCGTTTTGGCCCCACGTGTGCTCACAGGGGCTGGGCAGCCCCAAACCCCTTCTTTTTCACACCATTCAAACCGTGACCCTCACAGCCTGCAGTGCTACCAGGCTGATTAAAAGCCCATCAGCAAGCTGCTCGTTCCCTGTGGATTTGTTAAGGCAATTATGATTCACGCCGGAGAAAGGCCATGGCTGGGCTGAGTGATGCAGCTGAACGGTGTTGGATGGGCTCAAAGCACCTCGGGTACCTCTGGCACCTTCCCACAGGGAGGGCAGGGAGCAGCCAGATCCAGTAGAGAGGAGGGGACCGTATGGAGCAGCTGGCACGTGGCTCACCGGGGTGGCCACGCCGCTTTGGCCACCTCTCGTGCCGTGTCCCTTGCTCGCATCCTGCAGGTCCACGTGCTCACGCCTCGCTGGGTGCTGGCTCTTGGCGGGGCCGGGCTCGGCAGCGATCGGTTGCCTGGGTTCCCGTGTATTATGAAGATGTTGCAAGCTGCTGAAAATTCAAAGTGTTGTTTTAATTATGTGCTGTGAGGAAAGCAGCCCGAGTCCTGGAAGCGGGCTAACAACGGGACTGCCAGGATATTTTCAGTGGCAGAAACCCAGAATCGAGCCCAATGTACCTTTAAAAGGGAAAAATGTCAGGTTTTGTCTATGAAATAATAACTAATAACCTATAAACAATGACATCACCATCCACCTCGTTGCTGGGGAAGTGATTTAGAGATGCCTTGCCTATGTGAAAGGAGAACATCTGCTCTCTGCTGGAAAGAGGAGGAAGATCTCCTCATCAGCATTAAATTTAAATGAGCCAGTCCTCATTTGCACGCTTCTGTGGCATTTCGGCTCCTGCAAGAGGGTGACTGGGGTGCACAGATTTTGGGGGAGGCTCAGCAAGCTATTTCTCCCTCCAGCTTTCTAAAAATGTGAAAAACAGACTTTTATACTATAGAAGTCTCCCCCAGGTGTGGACTGACCCATGGCAGCCCTACGAGCAGCCGGGTGGGATTGGGTCTTCCCCTGGCCCCAGTGCCTCTTGTTCAGCATCTCCTCCCAGCAGGGCCACTCGTGCCCCATGTCCCATGGGAGGGCGAGGCCGAAACGGACCCCAGTGTCCCCACAGGTGTGACAGAGAAGCCTGGTGCTCTCAGTGATTTAGAAATTGCTTTTGAGCTACACGAAGCCAGCATGAGCCCAGCCCAGCATCTCACAGCACTTATCCACACGCCCCAGCCCGGGCACCAGCACCACCGTGGCAGGTCTGCAGCACCCTCAGCCACCCAGCTGTCCCATTCCCCATCAGCAACCCACAGTGCAAGCTGCCAGCAGGCTTCAGCGTGCTCCACATTATTTTTAATTATATTTTACTTTAAAGGGTCATTAATTACAAAGATTTCCCAGCAGAAGCCTTAGGAAAAAAAAAATAGAAGAAGAAAAGAGGGTGAAGGGAGAAGCTACTTCCACATCAGGCGTGTTGGGGGTGAGCTGGAATATGAATAGTGATTGAGAGGGATTAAGCAGTGAAGGAGCAAAGTTTGGGATGCAGAAGGGATGTTGCTTGTGGGCAAGCTCACCTGCGGGCACAGAATGGCATCTTGGTGGGATGGAGAGGACAGGCTCTTGCTCCCCACCCAGCATCCTGCTGGTTTGGCAGCATGTCCCCTCCCTCCTCTGGCCCCAGGTTAAAATCCTGCTCTCCCTCCCATCCTGACAATTCTCTTCCCAGTCCCCTCAAATACTGTTTCTTCATCCCACTGCCCTCACTGCTTTTCATCGCTCCTCAGGAGAGCAGGAGACATTCATGCCATGCCAGTCAGTCCTTGCTATTAGTGCCATGTGCTTGTTTAATATTCATTTATTTTAAAACCAGTTGGGTGATTTGCTCCCCAGCTGGTAGAGGAAGCCACAGTTTCAGGGCAGGGGAAGGAGTGTGCAGGGTGTAGTGCTCCCCTGGACCTGACACCTGAAGCTGGGAACCAGGGGACAGCATTGATCCCTTTGGGATGGGATGGGATGGGATGGGATGGGATGGGATGGGATGGTGGCTCTTCTCCCCACTGCAGCACAGCCCTTGTGAAGGGGTTTAATGCGTTTGATCCCCACAACGTTGGGGCTCAGCTGGGGCCATCAGAGCTTGGCCACCATGTGCTGGGATTGTTGGGTGGAAAAACCTTTATTAGGGCAAATTACAGTTAATCTTTATCATGTGGGCTGAGAGCTAGTTTGCTCATGCCTGGCCATCAGCAGCATCAGGAGCTGCTGTCCTCTCCTCCTTCCACATCCACCTGTTCTCAATCAGTGTTTGCTCAGCAGGTGCCAATCTTGGCTCCCTCTCCTGCTTTCCCTCTACCAGTCTCTGGGGCAAGAGGTTGCCCAAAGGTGCTGCAGCAGCTCTGAAGTGAAGATGTTCTCTGGCTGGAGCTCCTTAGCATTCAGGTAAGGTTCTAGGCAAAATTGTCACATTGGGACTTTTTGCTTCTGTTGTGCGCCTTGTGCTGGGGCAGGGGAGATGGAGATGCCCTTGGGTGTACCTGGTTGCTGTGTGTTCCTGCATGGAGACAAGGGTGTTGTTTTTCTCAAGCCTAGAGCACTCGGGAGGGTGGTAGGGTGGTTTGTGGGCGTGTTGTTGTTGTTGTTCAGAAGGTTTATCTCTCCTTGCAAGCCTGTATATGCCAAGCAAGGTCTTGGTGCCCTCATCCCTGTGAGGGCTGAGCTCTGTAGTCCATCCTGTGCTTGGTGCAAGCCAAGTGTTTGTGTGGTTCTGCCCTTCCCTTGTGTACCAGCTCTGTTGGCTTTTTGGCACCTTGTACCCCTTGTTCCTGGGGGCCACCCTGAGCTGTGACAATGTCTTTCTGGGCTCATTGGGATGCTGGGAGTGCTCGAAGCAGCGGTGTCAGGGGCCAAGGTGGGTGCGCTGAGGAGCACCACATGATGCTTGCTGGCATCCTGGTGCTCAGGGATCCGGGGCTCAGCAACAAGCATCTCATTTCCCTCTTGTCTCTTCCTGTCAGACAAGATTTGAAGATTCAATTAGAGTGTGAGCTGCTGATAGCAGTGGTGCTGGCGTGCTGCTCGTGCCTCGTGCTCACGCTGCATGGGAAGCAGATGAAAGCTGAAAGCGACACAAAGCGGGTGGGGAGAGGAGGGTATTGGAAAGGGAAGCTCTTCGGCTGGCAAAGAGCCTGGGAGAAAAAGGCAAGAGATGCAGATTCAGAGGGGTTGAGGGATGGTTGGAGGCTCAAGGCTGTGCTCCAGCCTCACCAGCAGCAGAGTGGTGCACCCTCAGGAGAGGGGCTCCCAGGGCAGTACCTGACTGGAGTGAGGGAAATCTGGTCCAAAATCCAACCCCCTCCCCCGCACTTGGTTGAGTGAGGTGGGATGTCAGGGCAGGGCTCGCTCAACTGAAACCTCATCCTGCAGAGCTGGGTCCCCAAGAATGATCCAGGAATGGGGCTGGTGCCGGTGCCTGAGGGGAGAGCAAGGCAAAGCCTCCTGAGTGCATCAGGTGGGAATGCAGAAGCAGAAGGTGGATTTTAGGCAAGGCTTTCATTTTTTATCCCCTCTCCCTCAAAAGCTGTTCTTCATTTTGCACTGGCACTACAGAGAGACGTAGAGACCCTCTTAGCCATTTGCTGAAATGCTGTAGCCCTCGTTTGGGTGCAGGGACAAGGATGGATTCTGGACAGAGCAGCAGTAGACGTGAGAGGATATTGAATGGGGCCAGAGTCCAGTGCGGCGCTGGGTCCTTGTGTCCTGTCTGGGGGAGCTGTCTTTGTGGGACTGATGGACCTTTGTGCCTTTTGAGGGTCAGAGCCAGGTTCTGGCCACTAAAACACCCGATCTACCCAAACAGGGTAGTCTTTAAAGGACGATTCCCTTTTCTCTTGATACTTTCTGGAGGTAAGGGCAGTTGTTAGAGAAAATGTCTGCCCCCTCCTCATCTTAAAAAAACAAAACAAAACAAAAAACAAAAAAACCCCACCAGATTTTTATTATAAATTATGTTCAGCTCTTGCTAAGTCAGAGGGTTCAGCCATGCTGGTGTTACAGCCCCAAGGGGCTCAGCCCTTGCAGACGTAGCAATTCCCAAAACTCAGGCCGTGTTCAGATGTGGATGGATTGTGTACCAAAAAGTCAAGGTGCTAACATTGATCATGCAGGAAAGTGCTGGTCATCAGCCAAAAATAAGCATTCCCCAGACTAAATTATTAATTTCTTTCTGCACACCAAACGGATTGCACCGGTCGCCTGTGTCCCCTCTGCGCAGTGGTTGTGCTTCATGTTGTAGTATATTTTCCCTCCAACTACTTGTCTGGCTCTTCACTTAATAAAGATTGAGAGAGACAATAAAAACATTCATTAAAGAGGGAAAAAATAGAAGATGAAGACCTGCTTGTAGCCTCTAGCAGTTGGTTTCGTTAAGCTATTTCTTCTCCCAAACTCTCAATGGCATCCATCAGTGCTGGTACCCAGCCCTGGGGCTTGGGGATGCAGTAGCGGTCGGGGAAGCCCTGGGATCTCGGGATGCTCAGGATGAAAGCCACAGCTGTGGCACTGTTGGGGTAACTAAGGAGGGCAAGAAAATGTCTGGGTGATGAAAAAGGGAATGGGCAAAATAAGCTCTTGGAGGGGGGAAAAGCAACTGTTTGGACAGGGTTATGCAGGGTTAAGCTGTTACCTTGCACTATGTTGAATGTGGGGCTGGATTCCTGCTCCTCCCAGGTCATTAGGTTATGTCCTAGGAAGCAAATGCGCTAAAATCATTAGTCCAGAGTTCTTCCAGCTGTGGGTATTGAGGAATGGAAGCAGCCTGGTGGGGCTATGCCAAGGCTGGGGGAGCAGGAGGGGACGTAGTGTGGGGAGTGAGGGCTCTGTGGTGGGAAGAGCAGGAGGAGTGTGTGGGGTGGTCTCTGGTGTCCCTGCTGTAGCTGTGCCTTCTGAAATAGGGCAAATAGCATTTTTCAGGAGGTTAATTCACTGATGGGGGCAGGCAGAAGCGCTCCCTGCACAGCAAGGGTTCCAGTCCCACAGCACCCACTGTCCCTTCTAGGGTGGGAGAGCAGGGACAGTGGGCTTGCTGCTGTCAGAGTGCTCTTCAGCAACGCTCAAGTCTGAAAATTGGTCATGGGAGGCCTGCTCTGCCCCCAGACTGTGACATCCGAAATGAAGCGTGTGTTTTCTCTCCAGTTCCAAGGCATGAGAAGAGCTTTGGATCTTGTTGCGATTTATCACTCAGCCCTGAGCCAGATGACTCTATGGGTTCAATCTATAGCTCCCAGAACTGATAGAAATATTATCCCATCTTATTAAAATCACCCACAGCTACTGCAGCTGTATGTCAACAGCAAAACAAATAGCGACTAGTTCTCATCGGATTGGAGCCTCTGTTGAGGCTGTCTTCAATCCGCCTCCTGCTAAAATGGTTACAGATGTAGGCTTTTCCCATCACAGCTCAGTGCAGCTCCTGTACAGCCGACTCCAAATCCCATTACCACACCGGAGCTGTCTTTGGTGAGCACTGGCTTGGCTAAAACTCCCCCACTGATGTGAAAGGTTACTCATGATGGTATTCCTGGAAGTACTGCTAAGAAAGAGGGTGCAGGGCTGTGCTCCCTCAAAAGAGCCCCAAAATGTTGTGAGTCAGCTCTGCTTGGGGGAAGAACGGAGAGGGACAGGGCTGTGCTGGGATGAAAGCAGGGTTGATGCCTCCCTCTTCCCTCCTCCTCCTCGGGTGGCACAGCTCCTGTCACTGATGGGGGTCTGCTGAGTAATTTGGGGTTCATCTCATGTTATTAGAGGTTTACTGATGTTTCAGAGCCCCTCTTCCTCTGTCGCCTCCAAAACCACCACAGTCCTAAAATTCCTGCCATCACCCAAGCTATCTCTGGCTCACCCCTATCCCTCTCTCCTGTGCTATCTTTGGTATAATTAGGAGGCCAGGACTGTGTGTGTGAGGTGAATGTGACCTCATTAGTTTCTTATGCTGTATCGAAATTTCTTCTCATTTACATCCCCAATCCCTAAAATGTGCAGCTCTGGTCTCCAGGGTCGCTTTCTGCTGTTTTTCCATCCTCCTCACCCAGGCTGGAGCTGTGCTCCCTCTCCTCAACCCATCGCTTCGCTTTTATCTCAAAGCTGAGCCACCTGCCCCCAATGTGTTTGAAGGCGACAAATTCCTGATCTATCCTTGGTTGGTGGGAAGGGCTTGCCAGGGAGATGTCTGGGCTGGGGCAGCATCGAGGGGACTCCTGGTTTAACTCCTCTGTCCCCATCCTCCCTCTCTCCTCCCTGCCCTAAGGTGAGACAGTGAAGCTCTGGGTGCTCCCTCTGCTCCACTGTCAGCTGGGACAGGGTGGCAAATGTCCAGGCAGGGCTGTGACAGGCTCTGTGCTCTCATCCCTCTGAGATTCACAACCAAGATCATTCTTCCCTGGCAAGAGCATCCTTATCTGTGTTTGCTGTAGTACACGGATGCCAGAATCCTGCTACATTGGTGCTGGCTTGATCCTCCTGATGTTCGGATGCTCCCTTTTAAACTTGGAGGATATGTGGCTCTTCTTTTACCGCCCTAGTTGGAGGGGGAGTGCTCTTTGAAATGGGAAGGTTTGCATCATCTCTCCTGTGTGATGTTGGATCCCTTTATAGAGCAGGTATCTTCTAAAGCAAAATGTTTTCAATTCTCACGACGAGCATAATTCCAGAAAATGTACACGATAAACAAAACGAGCCAGATGTAATTAAAATGGAGACAGCATATAATCTGGTAACCCACTTAGAGGCTCAAAGCTTTGGCTTTTAAAAAAAAAAGTTTGCTCCAAATCCATTTAAATAAACAGACCAATACACAAAGGCTCTCTGTACATTATCAGGATACAAAGAGAATTGGATCAAAAGCAGCTGTGGCCAGGCTGTACATATGTAGCGAGGAAATTGCTTGATCTAAGACTGCACCTTGCACATGCAAATGTGTTTGTGGACCTTTCTGTGAATTGCATTTGTTCATCAGCCGAGCCGCTGTGTTCCTGGGCTGGACTCTGCTCTGGGGTGGGAGGCAAAGTCTGGCGTCTCCCCCACTGCAGGAGCCTTTGCTGGGGAAGCGAGGGAGCTCCTGGTGTGTTGGCATGTCTGTTTGCTTTGGTAGAAATAAAGGGAGGCCAAAGATCAGCTGAGCTTTGCCCTCTCCATGGGCATTACATGCAGAGGAGGGAACTGCTCAGAAATGTTGAAAAGAAATGGGAGTCCCCATCCTTAGTGCCCGTGTCGCAGGCTCTCTGCTCACCTGGTGTCCCACGCTCCACGTGCTGTCATATGCTTGTGTCCTCCTGGGCTGCAGAGGGTCTCCTGGCCATGTGTGGTGGGGCTGTGGGGTTTGCAGCTCCTCTTCTGCCTGGACACTATCTCTTGCACTTCTGCAGCAGAGCCCGGCTGGCCTTGAGGTTCTGCCAACAGCCATGTGATTCGTCTCAGGCTGGACAGCACAGGCTGTGAATCCAAGATCGAGTGTGCTCCTGGGCCAGCAGGATTCAGCCCAGAAAAGGCATTTTGGGTCAGACAAAAGCATCTTCCTATCGCTCTTGCAGGTGTTTTTTGGGCCAGTCAGAGCTCTTGGGAAGGGGATGTTTATGTATATGAATGACTGGGGGGGCTAACAGAGAAAGGTGAGAAAACTATTTTGAAGTGGCAAGAAATGTTAAGAAACAGTGCCCTGGCTCTAAGGGGATGTCTGCACTCAAAATGAGTGGTGCGGGCAGAAAACCTTTTACTCTGGTCCTGCTGAAAGAAGGTCTCTGGCTTGCGCCGTGGCTTGTCCCCGTGTGTCGTGTCCTTTCCCCCGGGTGAGATGTTTGTGGCACGGTCGCCGCCGTCGGGGCCGGTTCCCGCGGCGGCCGGGAGTCGCACCGGCAGAGGGAGCTCCGGCCGCGTCCTCCGAGCAGGGGGGACCGGGGCCAGTTGCTGCTTTGGGGGTGGCGGGTCCCCTCCTCCACACGCTCCCTTTCTCGGAGCTCGGCTCCCCGGGGACCTGCTGGCCGCGATCCTGCCCCCACCCAGCCCAAGGGCGACCTTGCTCCGGATGGAGTCGCCCCTCGCAGGGAGCCGAGGGTGGGGATGGGGGGGACACCCAGCGGTACCCCACATGCGCCGAGCCCAGCAGCACCAATCCCGCTCGCAAACGGTGGCGGACACGGCGGGGGGAGGCCGCCCTGGGGCCCTGCAGCAGGGTCAGGATCTCGGACAGGGCTCGCCGGTGCAGCAGCGATGAGCAGGGGAAGGCGCTGAAACCCGGGCTACCGGTACCGGCTCCTGCTGCCATCGCCACCTTGGCTCCGGTGGACCTCCCTCGCCTGGGGCTCCTGCCCTCCCGCAGGAGGGGGCCGAGCCGGGGCGGTCTCCCCCCGCCCCATTATATCCTCCCCCTGCCCTGTTCCCTTCCGCCTCTTCACCGTTCACCAGCTTCCCCCTCTCCCGGCGCTGCTGCAGTGGGTCCCCCCGGGATCTGCCTTCCTCCAACGCAT
>VXBW01003457.1:1480341-1518645 GCA_013400375.1 Thinocorus orbignyianus | reverse complement strand
TCGCCCCGGCTCCCCCCGGGGCCGCCGGCCGGAGGATGGACGAGGATGGACAGCGAGCGGCCGAGGAGGAGCCGGAACCGGGCAGAGCCAAGACTTTTATCCGCCTTAATGACCTGTCCGGGGCCGGGGGCCGCCCGGGGCCGGGGGACAGGGAGGTGGGCAGCGGCGATTCGGAGGCAGAGGCGCTGCCCTACCCGGCGCTGGCCCCCGTCGTCTTCTTCTACCTGAGCCAGGAGAGCCGGCCGAGGAGCTGGTGCCTCCGGCTGGTCTGTAACCCGTATCCTTTGCAGGTGCCGGCGGCGAGGTAAGCCCCGCGGACCCCCCCTCCATCCCCCTCTCAACCCCGGAGCGGCGGGTCGGGCGGGAGGCACCTCCCGCCCGGAGCCCTCCAGCTGATGGGGACGGAGCCGGGGTTTGGGAGAACCCATCTCGCTCCGTTCCCGGGGTAAAGGGGGTCACCCGGGTGGTGCTGGTCCCCTCCCCGGTGCTCAGCCGGGAAGTTTTGCGGGTTGTTGCGGGGGGCTCGGAGCTCCTCGCTGGGGTGCGGGGGTGCGGCCGCCCCACCGCCGCTCCTGCGGGCTCCGCCGCGCCGCTCCGGCTGTTCTCCGGTGTCTCCGCTTCCCCCGACATACCGAGGGACCCCAACCCCTGTCTGTACCCCTTGCGGAACCGTTCTTCCTCCCTGACCCCGTTTCTTGCCCGTTTTAGGCTCCTCGGTCTCTTCCCCGAGAGTTTTAAGGGGGGTACGATGTAGGGGAAAGCGGCGGTGCTGGGGAGGGGGCTTTGATTTGCTGCCCGGCTCCAAGATCCCTAAATAATTCCCGGTGTGCAATGCCAACCGATGGGCCCACTCTCTCCAGTCCCCTTGGGGATGCTCCTTGTTTGGGGGGTGTGGGTAAGGTGGGCATCACGGTCCCCGGGGCGGGCATTGGCCAAGGGTTACTGCTCGCTAGGTCCTGGGGTGAGCTGTGACCCCGCAAAGACATCTGGTCTCCTTCCAAACTCCCTGTCTGCTCCAGCACAAGCTCCG
The DNA here is from genome assembly GCA_013400375.1 of Thinocorus orbignyianus. Lineage (NCBI taxonomy): Eukaryota > Metazoa > Chordata > Aves > Ciconiiformes > Thinocoridae > Thinocorus > Thinocorus orbignyianus. The sequence goes on along the minus strand of VXBW01003457.1, from coordinate 1,517,615 downwards.
TGTCCAATCCGCTTTAGTCAAGTTTAGGCTTTCAAAAGAAGGGGGGTGGGGGGGGAGGGGAGAATTAGAAAAGACAATAGAAAAATTGCTGCTTGCCACAGTTTTAGTGCCTTCAAAGCCTCCCTTGGAGCTGGGTTGCAACCAGCACACGGTTTGTAGCATCGCAAGTGTTTTACCATCCCTGAACTCCAGTTCCATTTGTTATTTGCAGAAACAAAAACCCCAAAATGAAATAAAGCCAAGCGATGTGGCTTCTAGCAAGGACTGGTGCGGGAGAGGCAGCTGCTGCCCGGCTGAATGGGAAGTTGCTGGGTCCCCGGCGCTCTGCCTGTGCAGAAGGCAGGCGAGGACATACGGGCAGCAAACCCACATCTGGAGTGGGAGAGGTTGTGTGGTAGCAGGGAGGACATGTTACATGGTATAGAGGGCCAGAATATCCTATGCAAGTCCTCCTCTGCTCCTGGAATGTGGGAAGTGTTAGGAATTATCTCGGCTGAGGTTGGTGTGCCCAGGAAGAGTGGCGAGGGTCTGTTGGAGTTGCGAATATTGTTTTACTTGAGGTTCAGCAGTAATTTATCTGATAAACAGGCTGCCTTCTTTCCTAAAATGTCCCCCAGGAGGGGAAAAACCAAGATTTCTCTTCCCAATCATGAACACTCCCAGCAGTTTTCCCCCAGATCTCTTTCACACCAGCTAAGCAATTCAAAGCAGCATTTATTTAAGCATCTTAGGAAATCTTGCAACTTTGTGAAGCCTCCTGTGTTGGGAAGGAAGATAAACGACAGACTGCAAGTCAGTGTGTTCTTCTTGCCTCCTATGACTAATATTATTTATGATTGCTGATTTAAATATGTTTTCAAGTCTTTTTCTTCCTTTTTCCTTCCTGGCGATGTTGTTCTGAAGCAGGTGTTAACACCTGCATGGTTTTAGCTGTTGTCAGTAAAATCTCCCAGCCCAATAATGGCTTGAAATGAATTTTCTCCTCTGTGGCTGCAAATACAAGCGGATTAACTTTTGTCCTTGGAAAATTAGTGGTGTTGTGGGCACCTGCAAGCACCACTGCAAGCAAGGGATGAGCATTAGGTGCAGCCCTGCAAGCTGGGATTTTCCTTGTTGCCAATTCTTTCACTCCTTATAGACAGAGAAAGGCTCTTGCCGGGAGCCCCCGGGGCCACGGGGGATGATGCTGCAGGTCTCGGAGTCGTGTGTCTGCGTGTGGCTGTTTGTTTTCAGGGTCACTGACCCAGAATTGGGGGAGTTTATTTAAAAACAATACACGAAAAAAAGTGATTCAACCGGCAAATGAGAGGAAGGCAGTGGCTAGCTTAGCACCCGTGCTGTGTCCCATTGCTCGCTGGGCCATTAGACAGAGCAGCATCTTGCTTGTCCCTTTGGCTCTCTCCAGCCTGAGTGCCAGAGCTGAACCTAATGCTTGTTTATATTTATTACTCTTTTTTTCTTTTTTCTTTTTTTTTTCCTGTAGTATGGTGGGCCAAAAGAGTGGCTTTTAGGCTGTAATCTTCAAGGAATCATGTCCTGCTGCTAAAAATGTATAATCACATCGCTGGAAAGTCTTTGTTGCCACCAGCAGCCCTAGAGAGGGGTGCCAGCGCTTGGTCTTACATGGCTGGCAAATCTTGCCCTGGCCCTGGGGGATCTGGGGCTTTTTCTGGCTTTTGCCACTCTCTCAGCTGATTTTTACCTTTCTGCAGGTGAGGCTGGCTGCCTGTACAGAAATGGAATGGGAGGGAGGGCTCTCATTTGAGCTGTGCCCATGGAGACGTGCGGCTTGCCAGCTTGGCAAAGCAGGTTTTACGGTGCACTGATAAACTTTGCTGTTGACAGGGTGGTGGAAGGAGGTGCTGGAGCTGCTCCTGCACCCACAGCTCCCTCGCCTGCCCCAGGAATGGCATCTCCTGCCTTTGGGGTGCAGCAGAAGCTCCTGGGATGCTGCTTTCCAGCCTTCTCCAGGCAGTTTGTGTGACCAGGGTAGCTGAGGCCAGGATGCAGTGGTGGGAGGAGGGTGATGGTTCATGTGCTGAGAGTCCAGCAGGGATGGAAAGTCCTGTGGGGGTGATTTGTTGGGCTTTTCGACAGTATTTCCAGTCAGAGCATCCTCTGCTTGGGCCAGGGAGATTTCTCCCTTGTTACCTGGAGCAGAGATGGGGGGACCTGTGCTGCTCTCCTGCTCTTCCTTAGGGATAGGAAGAGGTTGTGAAGTTTGTCCTGATCTAGAAGACTCCAGAGCCTGAAATCTGGGGGTTTGACCCTAAAACTGTATCAGCCCTGCCAAGCTGTCCTCCCTCTCCTCTCCCTTGTGGCCTTTGAGCAAACCCTCTCTGGGTGCCGCGAGAACCACCAGGCATGAGCCTGGTTTCCCTCCCGTGTGTTCCCAGTGGCTCTGGGATGAAAGGCTCTGCCCGGGGTGAGGACCGCCTGGGTCAAAAGGGAAGGAGAAGGGACATGGGTGGGACGTGTTGAATGGTCACCACGCTGGATCCTTGGGCGTGGGGCTGGGAAGGGCTGCGATGACAGACAGTGTCCCGCTGTGCGTGCTGGAGAGGCAGGGAGAGGAGAAGCGGCCGTCTCTGGGATGGGACAAAAGAGGAGGCAAGCTGGTTACTTGACTTTCACTTATAAAATAAAAGCACCGCCAAGGCTGGGAGGATGAAAGGCTGTAGCGGGGTCCGTGCCAGGCCACTCCTCTGATCAGAGAGACAAGAAATGAGGCTATTTCTTGAGAGTTGCAGAGTGATTGAAGAGCCAAAGATGGGGAGAGCGGGGAGGATGCTACTGCTTGGTGTTAAGAGCTCTGAACAGGAAAATAACGGTGTAACAGAAAGGGCCTGTGATCTCTATTGTAGTACTGAAATCTGCCTCTTCCCCCGCACAGTGTCTGCCTGCAGAGCGCTGCTGCCTGGAGAGCAGCACCGAAAAAAGCTGCTGAAAGGTGCCATCCTAGGGAAGTGCCCCCAAATTAGTTGGAATCCCACCTTTTCCTCCCGGTTTGGAGGGTGAAGGGCAGCTCTGCAAATGCCCTTGCTGGAGAGTGGTGACTTGGGTGGCACTGGTAGGAGTTCTGTCTTGCCTGATGAGTGCTCCGATGCAGGGTCCCTGGGATTTGGGTTTCAAAAATGGCTTTTGGAAAGAAATACATCTTGATCTGGTCACGGCAACCAGCCTTGCCTTCGGTCTGCAATAAAACCCAGAGGGTTCTTCCAGCAGCCGCCTCGCACGGCTCCACTCGCTTCCCATTAGCGGGAGGTGGATGATCAAAGGCTCCGTTCCGGGGAGCTGCCGAGTGGCCCCAGCTCTCCCTGGAAGCCAGTGGAGCTGCAGATGGCCGTCGGCCTCCAGGAGTGGGCCCGGAGCCCTCGGGGCCTCACGCCAAGGCATAGCTGAGGTCTGTGCTGGGCTTGCTCATGGGACTGCTGGAGCTGCCGTGCCGGAGCTCGGCACATCGTGGAAGGCAGTGCTGGCCCCACCGAGGGGACCGGCCAGCCCTTGTCTGCTGAGTTCACCCCAAGTCCTGTGGGTCTGTGTGCCGTCACTGCTCTGCAACAGCTTTCCTGGAGGGTCATGTCTGTATGTCCAGCTGCACTGGACAAAGGAGCCTTCTGCGTGGTGGGGGCAAGGGCTAAACCTGCTGAGCTGTGCTGTGGTTTGGGCTCCCCAACCCTGGCAGTGCCTCCCGAAGTGATCCCTCCTGGGCACGGGGTGAGTGGAACCCCCATCACCCCAGTGGGTGCTAGGGATCTTCACCCCCTTCTCAGCTCTGCCAGCTTGTGGGGAGAGCTGGGTGCTGTGTGTACTGCTATTTGAAGGGTTCAACTGTAGCACAGGGTTAAAAATATGGGGATATTTTTATCAAAAGGGTGTGTTTTGGGGGAAGAGCACGTGTAGCATCCTTTAAAATTCAGTGCATCTGTTCCAACATCGCTTTTTGGGTTTAACAAAGAGAAGTGTTTCGTTTTGAGAGGTTGGACCTGAAAAGAATCTTGTTTTGATTTAAAAACCTGGCAAAGAAGTCAGAATCTGTTTGCTTCACCTGTGTCTGACCTGTCCCAAGGTACCTGAACTTATTTTTCTCCTGTGACCCGGTTCACCGGCCAGTGCCTCCCATCCCTCCCTGGTCAAGCCTTGGCTGGCTCTGTGCCCCTTCTCCAGCTCCTGGAGAGAAATGAGAAATACAACTTGACTGGCTGATGCCAACCTAGGAGGTGGCTCCTGCAGATCCTTGGTCCCCCTAGTCAGGACAGAGCATCCTGCTGTTCCTCAGGGCAGGTGCTGGCACATCCCTGGGTTCACACCAGCTCCAGGTTGAGGATCCAGAAGAGAAGCAGGACCCAAAGTCTTTTAGCAAGAGCAGCAGGAGGGTGGGCTGGTTATTTCCTGCCTCCCAGGGGAGGAATAACTGCAAAACCTCTTTCCTGCTGTTCACAAACCCTTCGGGAACGAGCTTGGCAGGAGCAGCGGGCAATATTCACCTCCTGGAGCTGGGTGCAGCAGCCAGCATCCCTCCCCAGCCGGTCGATCCTAATCTAGGTAAAGCACCGCATCTCACCAGGGATCTCTGGACCCATCCATCGCCCAGCCCTGCCGGCAGCCGGGCGCTTCCTTTGCTCCCTGCCTCTGTGTGTGTATTTTTTAAGGAGATTCTTCTGTGAATTCCCTCTTCCAAGCTGTTGTGTCACATCTGGAAGTTTGTGTAGGAGTTTATCCAAGCGCTGGAGTANTCCAGAAGTTTTCGTTCTTTCTTCCTTTCTTGCTTTCCCTCCCTCTCTCTCGGCGTGCAGACAAAAGACTCGGCCTCATGCAGTTCATGGTTATGTCATCCCGGCGCGGGGAGCCCCGGCCGGGAGGGGTGGCCCCGTCCTGCCCAGAGACACTGCTCTCCTTGAGGACAACTCTGCTTCGGTTCCTTGTAGGAAATCCGGAACAAGGGCTCCCAGGCGGGGTGGCGGAGGACCGTCTCCAGAGACCTGCTTTTCATTTGAGGCCAGGAGCCCAGGCTGGGAGGGGACCGCAGCCTCTTCCCAACCCCTTGTGCCCAGGACTGGGGGGCTCAGCCAAGCGGGCGGTAGTTGGGGATGGGGCCAGACCACCCGAGCTGCCTCTCGTCTCTGGGGCCAGCGTGTCTCCCCGTCGATCCGTGCGGGCTCGCTGCTCTCGCCTCCGTCGGCTTTCATACTCTCTCCCCCATTCGGTAGCACTGGGTGTTGGAGCCGGTCTGGAAATGCCCAGGATTTTATGATGCATAGAAAATGTTTTTGCTTTCTTCTACCCCCACGCCCCCTGCAGATGTTTTGGCGTCATGCTGAAAAATGCTTCTTTCCCATTTTTACTTTAAACTGTTTCACTTTTTTTTTTCTCTTTTTTCTTTTTCCATGCAGAAAAGACCAAGTTTTTGATTGCCCTGAGTTCCCTGCCCAGGTCTCTCTCAACTCGCCTTTTTATTTTTCTCTACTGTTTTGCTGAAAGTGAGTAAAACTTTTGGCTGAAATGAACCTCCCCGATGGCTGCTTTTTTTTTTTCTTTTTTTTTTTTCATTTGGATCATGAAATCATTTTCCCTTGGAAGAGAAGCACCGGGAAGCCTTTGCCCCTGGTGGTTTTGTTGGCCACTGCGGATGGGGAGGAGGGTCTAGGGGCGCGGGGCTGTCTGCAGGGAACCGGGGAAGGAGCATCCGGAGTCAGGTTGGGAGGGCTTTGAAGCTTCACTGTGGTTTGGAGGGGGTTGAATTTCCTAGTTAATTAGGAGGCCTAAGTGTTTCTGGGTTTGTTACGAGGCCAGACCGTGGCTTTCCCTTCCCCGGCGCCTTGGCTCTCCGCTGAGCGACCTAGATGTGAAATATTCCCTTTTGGTTGGTGATGCACGCGGAGGTTTCCCCCAACCTGGGTTTGTTTGGCTTTGGCTTTCGCCAGCCTTGGCCTCTCACCCAAGAATGTGGCTAAGAAACAAGAAGAAATAAAAAAAAAAAAAAAAAGAAAGGAAATTCTCATGGTTTTATATAACGGAGTGAGTAACGACCGATCGTGCTTTGGGATGCTCTCGCATCTGCTTCCTACCAAAGCCCCAGCAAAGAGGCTTCGAGCAGATGGAAAAAAGCACATATTTCAGCCTGAATATTTGCTGAGAGAAAACTTTCGGGCTCGATCTCAGCAATGACTGCCATGGTGCTGGTAACTGCCTGACGGGAAAGGGGCTGTCGGGGTGCCAGGAACAGCATGGCCTGCCCGAGGTGCGGCACAAATGGGCAGGTCCCAGTACGAGCCCCAAAACCGGGGCCACGCATACGTGTGTGGGACCGGGACGTGCCCGTGACTCAACCCTCAGAAGTTCACTGGTTAGTCACAAGTGGATGGAAATTATCTCTTGGTTTGGCTCCAGTGCCTGAAACGTGGTTTTGGTCGGGATTTTTAAAGCATTTCCTAGGTGGAAGGGGCTGGCTGTTGTTTGGGTTTGGGGTTTTTTGGTTGGTTTTATTATATATATATTTTTTATTATTGCTTATGTCCTCTCTGCTTTCTTTCTCCCCTTGCCGGGATGCAAAACCTTGGGGTGAGGGCAGGAGGGGTCAGAAAATGGGAATGAAATGTTAAAGCAGGTGATGGGTGAGATTTGGGAGCTTGGAGTAGACAAGCTTATAGAGAAAAGGGGATTTATTTACTGTAATCCATACACTAGCCCCACACTTACAGGGTTCCTGATGCAAAGCGTCCTTAGATTTATCTCTAATTTGGGTCTCTTCCAAGAGATTTTCCCCAGTGCATCCTACTTAACCAGCCTTGAGATGCTTCCTAACCCCAGGGCTGGAGGCAAACCCACAGCCGGTGAAGCTGGGCGAGGGAATTCATGGGGATTCGCGCACCTTGGCAGCCCGACTCCCCTGGGAGGGGGGTTTATGCCGTCAGGATTTCCTGTGATTCATAACTTAATCAGGTCAGGTTTAGCACTCACTCCTCCTACGGCGTTATTGACTGCCTCTGCACGCTCCCGAGATGCTGGTGGCCAGAGCAGCCCAAGGCAGAGCCCTCCCCTGCCCAGATGGCGAACAGGACTTGTTAATGATTTGTTAATTCAATTAGAAAGCACTTGTTAACCCATGGCGAGGCTGAAGCTCCCTTCTGGAGGGCAGGACTCACCCCCATGCCTGTGACTCCCTCTGCCAAAACATTTATTTGGTGTTAAGCTGCCAGCCACGCTATGCAAATATAGATGTTAATCGTGAATAAGGTTCATTTTTAGCTCTGGGTTGAGACTAGATTAGGGAATAACCCAGCTCCAGGGGGTGGCGGGGAATGCTGCCTTTGGCGGCGGGGGGGGACACACACAGCCTCTGGGGCTGGATCCTGCAGGAGGGAGCAAATGTCTTGGCTCTTGCTCAGCCCCGGGGTCTGTAGGAATAAAATGTTCCTTCTGCTGTGGGTTTGAATAGGGCTTTCAAGTGCATTTGGTGGGCTGCGCTTTAACCAGCCTCCGCGTCGGCGTTAGCTGCTAATAGCATAAACCTGGATCTGGGCTGGTGGTCTCCTGGCCTGGGTTGGATGCTGAGCATCTTTAATTCGGGATCTATTGTGTCTAAATAGCCTGGCTCTAGCAATTCTACCTTAATGGGAGAAAAGACAAACCCCAGTAAGAATGATAAATAATGGGGCCCCGTTGCTCCATTGAATTAATGCTTATTTGGGCAGACAGGGAGGAGAGGAATTAAATTAATATCTGACTTGTAACTGCTACTGTATGTGGTTATTGACTTATCTTGCTTTGGAGGACCATAAATATGTCTCAGGATATACCCCTGAGACCATAATCTGCTCGAGGTCACAGTGGAGGTCTGTCTCTGATGCTCCTTCAGAGACACGTCCTGACTTCTGAGGTCAAAAATCCAAATTCTTCTGACAAAGAACCTGGCCACGTGCAGAGGGGAATGTGTTTGCACTTTACTGTGAGCATTTGGCGTAAATCTTGAAGGCCTCTGCCTTGCATAAATCGCTTTATTGTTTGTAGTCCTCTGGCCAGCTCGGTGCTGGAGGGCGCGGAGCCCGATTCCACTCAAGGGAGAGGTGCGGGTGAAGCTCCTTGGCTCCGGAGTTGGGATGGATCCCAGCTGGAGCCTCATGCTCTCATCCGCTCCGTTTTTCCCCTCTGCCTGGGATTTTGTACTCGTTTGGGGGTTGAGGATGACTTGGTGAGATAAGCTGAGGGGTTGGTCTCAGTGTGTCCCTTGATAGCCCTGGCCGGGGTATCTGTGAGCCTGGAGAGAGGAACAAGGTCTTACCTTTCCGTCCTTGATGCTCCGGTTTCGATGCCACCCCAGGCAAGACATGGCACTCCAGCACTGCCATCCACAGGGCTGGCACGGGACATTTTGTGGCTCAGCGTGCCCTGTGCCCAAGTAGGTGGGCTTCTCGATGTCTTAGACCTGTTGTATCCATGTGTTTATGGGGGAACACAGGGTCAGCAGCTTGGGAAACTCATGGTTTGGGGGTGGCACAGGGCAGGATGTCCAGTCATGGTCCCCTTGTGAGGCTGGAACTGGTGCTGGGGCATCTCTGGGTGTCTGAGCCATAGCAGTCTGTCCTTCCTGTAACTAAGGTAGACATTTCCTTCTCACCTTTTGGTCTCTGTTTTGGAGTTAGGGAATAATTCACTGCCTACACAACTCTCCTTATGGCAGTGTGTGTTGTCCCCATTCTTCAGCACAGCCCGTGTTAGCAGACATCCCCAGGCGAGGAGATCAGTGCTTGGAGCCCTCAACCTTGCTTCTGCCCTTTGTCCATTGCTTCAGGCCCTGATGTGTCCCCTTGACTGGACCAAGCATTGGTACAGTGAGGCTCTTTGGTAGGAAGCTCCTGTTTTACCCAGTTTAACCCCTTAGGATGGAGCACGTCCTGTCCCTTCCCACAGCCCCTTTCCCAGGCTCTGCCTCTCCCTTCCAGCCACTGACACGCAGCTCTCATGGGAGTAATGACCCCTGCCATGGGTAAATTGAAGCCCCTTCTTCCTCATAAACCGCTTGTGGCAACGACACAGGAGAATCCTGTCTTTTACCGGGCTGGAAAGCAGCAGAGGAACCCAAGGTCAGTGTGAGGTACCATCAGCGAGGGTGGAGATGCTTCTTCCTTCATCTCAGTCAATGGGCTCTGGCTCCTCCAGCAGCGAATGCTCACATCTCACAGCTGGGTTTTGGGCTTGGCTTTTTGCTGGGTTTTGTTTTCTCTTTTCTCCCAGCCCCATGGAACGGGGCTGTCTCAGCTCCGGGAGTGCAGAGGGTTGGACAAGCAGTGGTCAAGCTTCAAATCTGGTGATGAATCAAGGGACAAAAGGATGTGCCTAAAGTGCTTTGTTGTGCCACCTCGTCCTCTTCCNTTTTTTTTTTTTTTTTACTATTGCCTGGGTTTTGCATCGGGGGCAGGATGGAGGTTGGGGGGTGTGTGTGTGTGCGCGCGATGAAGCTATTCGAGGAGTTGTGATCTCTGCATTTCATTTTGCAGTTCAGCTGGAAAGATCTCGTTTCCAAATACACCCACACACAGGCACAGCAAGAGAGAAAGCAGGCNGGCGAGGAGGGAGCTGCTCAGGGGGGATGGGGAGGGCTGGGGGGCCGGACGGCGTGGGGTCCCTGGGAGCCTTTTCCCTGCATTTGGTGAATCCTGTCTGGAGTGATCCCCAGCCTTTATCTGGGGAGAGCAGCTGGTACCCTCTGCCTTCAACGCTATATCTAAAGACCATGCAGGTGCTTGGCTGCACCCATGGGTGCCTGGCTGCTTTAGTCCATAGCAAAAAAGGAGGGTTCCAAAGCCTGGCAGCAACCCTGAGAGCAGCTGGGGGACTCCAGGACAGTTGTAGCGTTGCACACTGTGGTGTGTGTACCTGCACTCGTACCCGCCACAGGTTGAGCAGAGCCCAGGACACAACAGCATGGTGGTGAGACCTGCTTTTACAATGGAAGACGAGGCGCAGAACGGAGTCACAAAAATCCTTTCCCAGTCCCCTTCAAGCCAAAGTCATCATATTTCCAAAGATCAGTTGTTCTAGCCTACAGCTCCCCCGTCCACATCCTCTTTGTCCAGCATCTTCCTTGGCAACCTGGGTCCTGACTCCATTCTTGGTTTCCAGAGGAGCTGGTGGTGGTGTGGATGCATCCCACCATGCAGGGAGGGATGGGGATAGTGGCAAATAAAACTTCATTCTACTTTGTATCTGTGAGTGCAGCAGCAGGTAAAGGCAAGGGGCTGGCTGAGAAGTCGAGAGGATGGGGATTTGGTGGTGGTGGAAAGGTTTGGAGAGACACATCAGCCTGCCTGGGCTGCCAAGCCAACAGCAAGCTTGCCTCTATGGCAGCATGCCATGGGCTTGTGGGGACACCTACCTGAGCCCCTGGGTATGGGTCATTCCCCTGGCTTGGGGTTGTGGAGCAGCTTGGGGAGCTGGGTTTACCAGGGTGGGGGTGGATCTCCTCTGGTAGGGTCCTGCCACAGGTGCCCATGGGCCCCCCAGCTCCCCTCTGGGCCCCTTGGGTGGATGCTGGTAGCTTGTGTTTCGGCTCGGCCCCCGCACACTGCGTCCCTCTGGGGTTGGTGCGTGATTTTTTCCATCGCTCCGAAGAGGCTGAGCTCATACAACAATATTCCCCAGGCCAACACCGCTCCTTTTTGAAGTTCCTTGTTTTGGTATTCCTCAAACTTTGTATCCTCAGGCACGAAACCCAACACCACTTGGCATCAGGGGCTTTTTTCCAAGGCTGAGGCTTTGGTTATCCCTAGCATCATTCCTCCTGGTGAAACCACTGCCCCATCCCAGAGCCTCCGTCAGATGCCACCCCCTCCCAAACTCACCACGAGTCTCAAATGGTGGTAAAATGGGCTTCTCCGGCCACCTCAGCATACCGCAGCGTGCCGCCTGGGCTGGCAGGGTGAAAGGCATGCTCCCGGGACCACCATGCAGAGCTGGGGGCCACGGCTGGAGCCAGGGCTCTGCCAAGCAGCGAAAATGCCAGAGTGGTGAGTTTATCCCACGGTGTTTGATTTGTGGTCATGGTGGAAGTCAGGTCAGGAGTAAATGTGGATGATGCGGCAGGAAAAAAAAAAAAAGGCAATTTCCAGACGGTCACAAAAACATCTCGTGGTGCTAGAAGTTGGGATTTTCTTCTTATTTTTCCTCCCCCCGCTGCTGGCCGCACTGGCTGCCAGGTGAACTTTATGAGAGAAGTCGCGGTGGTTCCGGGAAATATTTTTGCCTAGCTCGTATTGTTGAATTTTATTCTCTTTCTCTGGCAGCAGATGAAGGAAATGGGAGCACAAACAGCTTGGCCGGTGGGTTGTTAGTCCAGAAATCAGCCTGACCAGCAAGAGGCTGCTTTGGCGGGGAGAGAAAATACTCGAAAGCGGATGGGGTTTTCATTGCTTTCGTTCCTCTCTCTTTCCGTCCCTGCTCCTGAATGCTATTAAAGAAGGGGCAAAGGAATACATCCAAAAGCAGAGACTGTTAAGGCACACTCCTTGTTTCCCGTGTGTTCTTGCTGATTAAAATCTTAAATTCTTTCATTTCTGACAAGATTTGGGGTTTCTGTGCCGAGAGTCTCTATGGCAACGGCGAAAAGCAACTTTTATCCCTAAATCTTTTCTTTTTCTTGTAGAGGGGGAAAAGGATGGGTGCATGGTGCTGGGGCAGTGATAACTATTTGAGCCCCTCCCAATGTATTTGAGGTAGCAAGTGCTGGGTGAGGAGTGGGACTGGTTAAACTGAAATCTGGAGTGACTTTGTGCCTATAAAGCCAAGGGGCTGGAACCAGTTCTGTCCTGGCTGGACCCTCTCCCCTCTGCCAAGAAAGGTATTTTTTGACTGTGAGAGAGAGCAGGGTCATGTCCTTCCCTGCATCCTTCCCTGCATCCCTTCCTGCATCCATCCCACCCCAAGGCTGGGGGTTTCCCACTCGGGTTTGTCGCATCCAGAGGAGTTTGTGGCTGTTCCCAGAGCACGACAGCGTTTGAAGACGCAATTAAAACCTTAACCTTTCAGGACAAGTCTTGCAGCATGTAACAGAAAGGAAACCAGCTGGGCTAGATTGAAACATAATAGGGTTTGGGAGTAATTTTTAGAATCCTATACTGTAGGTCTTTCTAGAAAGATACTATAGAATTTAATAACATGTTATATTCCTGTATGTTATATTTAAATCATCCTATAGTATTGTGTAGGAGGAATCTAATTTTTCACGACAGGGTAATATGCCTTTCTATAGGTTTTCAGTTGTGGGTTGTTTTTGGTTTTTTTCGTCCAGTGGAGTTAAATGAAAAATTATATCCTTCCTAGAAAATCTAACAAAATGGTGAGAAAATAATACCTTTAATTTATTTAATAAAGCATGTAAGTATTTTCCATAGGGGTCTATGTGGCTGCATAAAAACCCACTTTGAGCTTGTTAGGGAAGTGGTTTGCAATTGGATAGAAGTGGGTTCGCCCATAGCTGTGGCTGGGCAGGATGGGGGCTCTGCACTGGGGACCTGGGCCTGCCGCAGAATGAAAATAAAATAAAATAAAAAAAAAACAAAAGTCAGGACTTTCTTCATCTATGTTTCCACTCCTGGAGTGCAATCTCAGAGAAATGCGCTTTGGAACCAGCAGGCAGGGTCTGTATTGCGGTGCGTGGCTGTTTGCAGCGGGCTGAGGAAGGCAGGAGGAGGAGGAGCAGCGAGAGAAGGGCTGAAACTCTGGCTGCGGAGATGTCAGATGCTGTGCTCGTCCTCAGGGAGTTACCGAGCAGCTCTGTGGGCTCGGGTGGTCCCACGGGACCCTGCTCTGCTCAGCACCTTGTTTGCGGGTCAGACTCACTCACATTGCCAGAACAGTTGGAGCCGCACAAAGCACGTGCAGGGGCAAACCAAAAAGCTGCTGCCTGCAGCAAAGCAGGGTGTCTAATCCCAGATCAACCCCAGCCTCGGGCTCTGGTGATTTTTTAGCTTCAGTTCCCCGTGTAGAAGACCCGGGTAGGGCTATCTGCAGGACCTTGGGATGGGTGATGCTCTTCTGTTTATTTCGCAGTGCTGCCTTGTCTCTAAGGGCTGAGTCCATGCGTTTCTGCCTGGTAACGTGTGGTTGTGGTCATACAGTCATCTCCAAAGCCAGGCAAAGCATATCTTCCTTGCTGTACCAAAATTGAGGTTGTAGAAGAGTTCAGTGGACACATGGTGACTGGTCCACTCCACGTCCTCGCCTTTTGTACCGAGGGTTAGGGTCTCTGTCAACTGTAACCTTTCCAATAAATCCCCATTTCTGGGGTGCTCTGCTTGGGTATGAGTAAGGTATCCCATGAGTTGGGGCACACAGTGGCCTGGGGGAAAGAGGTGATGCTGCTCTCTGTAGGGAAAATACAGGACTAGGCTCCTTTATTTCAGCTCAGGCATGCCCCTCACCCTGGCTTCAGGGACCTGTGTGGTTGGGTCCCCACTAGGCTTCCTGGGAAGCAGTGACATTCCAGAGAGAGGTGTAGAGGAAGCTGGTGGCCCTGGTCCTTCCAGGTCCCCAGAGGACAAGCGCCTTTTAATAGCCATGGCAACTAATAAGCCCTGCGTGGTGACATCCCCGCCATCTCCATGGTAACAGGCCGAACATCACATAGCAACATGTGCCTCACGTACCCATGGAAACGGGTCGGGTAGTTTTTTAGCATCTCTGTGTTAAATCTCCGCTCTGGGAGGTGGTGGTGGGTCTTATCCTGAGGTGAACCTACCGCTGTGGGGAGGGGGGTACCCAGGAAGGGTGGGGAGGGGCTGCAGGACCTCAGGGACTTTGCAGGAATTAGGTTTGGAACGTGACCCGGGGATGCAGCCCTAGTGGGCTGTTCCCAGGCTGATGAAGATGGGGAATGTGCGTGCTGCCTGGGCTCTTGTTTATTTATTTATTTTCTTTTTCTCACAAGGTCCACCAGGTCTTGGGGAAAAAATGATTTGAATTAATCATCTGATGGGCTGTTTGGTTGCTGAAAGGGAGAAAAAATAATTGGTGTTCAGAGCTGGGGGGCTGGAAACTACCTCACCGCAGGCAAAGTAGTTTCACAGTAGGACATTTGCAGGCTGGTTTTCCTTGCTGTGTCTGGGGTCACCTTGTCCTCAGTCTCTTGGGCTGGGGGTTTCCAAACTGCCCAACTGGGGTGTAAGAGACTGGGCAGCATCCAGCGCTGGGGAGGCAGTGGGACATGCATTGTGTCTCCATGCAGCTCCCCTGCCATGGATGGCTCAGCAGCTCATTAACTAGCCCTAGCTGTTATGGGTTAATTAGGATTTGTGGCTGGCTGGTGCAAGGGGTCTGCTGGGGCAGCCCCAGCTCCTGTAAAACACCGTGGATGTCAAGTTGTACACATGTGCTGGGAGCAGCGTTTGCACTGAATCACTTCAGCAAATGCAGTTGTTTCCCGAGTTTATCCGCTAATGGGCTGAAAATTTTTAGGAATTAATTTCTTTGGAGCTGTTGAAGCGTTTCTTGCAAATGCATCTCAGCCCTTCTTCTCCTGTTGTTGCAGACCTACCATTAAAAACACATTGCACAGACACTTAGGAGTATCTCTGGCTTCTGTAAACACTCCTGCAAATAAATGCGATTGCTTTCGGAAGGTTTACAGGTTTGGTTGTGGTGGTGTTTTTATTATTTTAAAGGCTGTGAACTGAACTGGTTAATATTTTATATTTTTTGGGGGGTGAACTTTCAGGCCAACCTTTTCTCTCCTATTTATTTTTCTCCTCCTGGCTTGTGCTGGTTCTGCAGGACACTGGGAGATGGGGTTAGGTAATGTGTTCAGCAGTGTCCCAAGTCCCACTGACTTTCTGGGGGACTTAAGCTCTGTTGGGTGGGACTGGGTGACTTTGAAATGGTTGAGGCTTTTTGGAGTTTTACCGGTGGTTTATCTGTCATGGGAAGATAAATGCTGGGCAAGAGCAGGGCTGGTGCTGCAGGAGAGGTGGTTCCTGATGGACAGTTTGGGGCCCTGGGATCTGTCCTCATTAGATGTGAAATAGGTGCAGTGATGGGTGGGCTTTAAAACTCTGGGAAGTCTCTGCACCAAGGCTCTTCTGGCTGTTGGGGCTGGCAACGAAGTCCTGCTGCCTTTGCAGTTGTGATGTGCCTGTTTTTGGCTGCCCATCGAGGCACTGGGGCTCTAGGCATGCTGCAGCTGCTTTCCCTCCTTCCTGACTCCATCCTGATGGGAAATCCTTCCCCTTGCCCCAAAATCTCACTGCAGATCTTGCCCTGTGCCCTGTGAAAGGCGCTTGCAATGCGATCAGTCCGGATTGCTTTGCTGCCTCACCTCAGCTGCTTGTGTTGGACCCTTAATGGTTTAAAGTTCAGGGGGAAAAAGAATAATTGGATACCCACAAGAAATGGCAAAAGGCAGGAGTGATTCGGTGTCCGGGTAATGCACCAGTATAACACCACTAGGCTGAGCTGCTGTGGCCCGTGGGGCTGCCAGTGGCTTCAGACTGTGATTTCCAGTTTGCCTTTTAAGGCAGGACTGGAAATGGTTTGATAGGAGATGTGAAGCTGTGCCAGGTGGTTAGCCAGTGTGCCGAGACCGGCTGGGTACTGAGCCTGGGGTGTGCCATCATTTGCCTTTGCCTGGGGACAAGGCACACTTTCGCTGCTCCTTCTCTGCTTATCTGGCAATTTGGGGTGCAAATTGGGGGAGTTTCATTATCTTTGAGGTGTCTTCTGCTCCTCTTCCAGATTCTGCTGGAACTGATTGGGATGGCTGGCGAGGGAGTGGAAAATACCTGATTTAATGTCAGGATTAAAAGGATCTGACTTGTTTGTGTGTCTCTTCCTCCTGCTGGCGTTGCACCCTGGAAACCTTCTGTAGCCCAAGCAAAGAGAAAACCCCAGCGTGGGGAGGTCCTTGTCACAGCCGTCCGTCCCCAGCACTGGTTGTCCCTAGGTGGAGGATTAACCTGCAGTTTTGGGTGGCTTTATTGGGTTTTCTAGCCTCTGCTGGGGAGATCGTTTCTCTTGCATGAAGCTGGTGCCAGAGCCTGGGGTCTCCATGGGTGCCCGCAGCGCCCTGCTCCCCTTGTTTAGCATCAGAGACCTGGGAAAAGCTTTCTTTGGGTTTATTTTAGACCTTGGGCTGAGCTGGGAGCACAGCCTGCCTCTCCCTCTGCTTTAATGAAGTCAGCTTTCAGGGCAGCTTTAGCACTGGGCTGAAGATCCCCGGCTCCATTCAACCAGAAGAGAGCTGGTAAAAAATAAAATAAATTAGGAAATTGGGGTAAACTCTCCAAATATTTGACTTCTTAGTCTGACAAGACCGTGGTGCTTCTGGGACAGGACTTAGGCCCAGGCCATGAGCTTTAGCGTGGACTCTTATGCCCGTATCTAGGAGGAATTGCCCTCTCTGGCTCCCTGGTGTCAGCGTGGGCTGGTCTGGCCCTGTGAGCACTTTGGGGACCACGTCCCGCTGTGTGCAGGAGGCTCAGTGATAACAGCATCAGCGCTGGCCTCGAAGGAGGGCTGCAGCCAGCTCAGCGAGGTTTAATTAAATCTGAAATCCCGGCCGTTTTCTCTCCTGGGCTTTGGCTTGGGATGCCATGGGTAGGAAATCAGTGGAAGGAAATAATGAGAATTAGAGCAACTTCAAGGGCTGTTGGGTTCCTGGCTAGGGCTGGGGGGGGCGGCTGGGGGCCAGGTGGGCTGAGCAGGACTGAGGCATGCTTTTCCTTTGGGATGTGCCTGACGTGGATGGGATAGCTCCTGGGGAAAGGCTGTGCCATTGTTCCACCTGGGCATCATCTGAATCTGGGATTTGTTCAAACCCGGAGCTCAGAGCTGGCAGCGCCACTTCCATATCCTCCTTAATGACCGAGCAGCTCTGAGCCAGGCAGCAAACATCCCCTGCAGTAGGTGTCTTCCACCCCGGCCTCGGCCTTTTTCTTTGGAGGCAGGCTCATTAAGGCTGCAAAGATCCTGACTGTAAATTAGATACAAATGTACATTTAATGCCGAGTCTCCCTAAGGCCAGTGTAGGTATTCTGGTATTTAAACTAGCAGAGCCAAGGGTGTAAGGATCCAGTAGTGAAGGGGGAAAAAAAAAAAATTAAAGAGAGGGGGGAAGAAAAAGTGGCTCTAATTGAGGTCTGTATTTGAACAGTGAAGACCAATTAATGCTCCTGAATCAATAGGTCTGTGTGACTGAACTAATACATCCCCACTGAGGCTTCGTGTGCATGCAGCACCAGGATGCTTTTGCTGAGAGCCTGCTTGGGGTGAGCCGCTGTGGTGGCGGTGGTAGAGATTTTGGTGCTGCCAGAGGTTTTGGTGTTTGCAGCCCTGAAGGATGCTGCGGGCTGAGGCCGAGGGTTGGTTGGCGAGGGCAGCAGTGGGCATCTCCTCCAGCCTTGCAGGAACCTGTGAAAATCCACTTAACCCCCCAAACTGTGATCTCTATCCACTCTGTTTCCACTGCCTAATTTTTCAGGCTGAAGCGGACTAGACCAGGGTGGGTTTCTTTGTCTGGCAGTGCTGAGGTGGGGTGCAACCGAGGTGCTGAGCGGCTGTGCTTGGCCCCCCAGGTCCCCATGGGGATGTGCTGGAGCTGTGGGCATCCCTCCCCTCGCCTCTTGGCCCTGCGAGCCTTGCCGGGGCGGTGGCTTAGGAAACATCCAGCATTCCCAGACTCACATTTTTATTCTCCTTTATTGCTCTTCCAAGAAAACGCGTGTGTGCGTGGGGAGAGGAGATTATCGCGTTAGCGTTAAATACCCGGGGGGAAGGTGGGGAGGGCTGGCTACGTTGTTTTTTTTTATTTATTTTTTAATTTTTTTGCTTGGACTATCTTTCAAGGACAGGCATCCCGAGCAGCAGCATGTGCTTGTGTAATGTGGGTGCAAGTCATGCTGGGCACCATGGGACACAGGCAGCCGGTGCTGTCCCGGGGAGTCTGCGCTCCCCACCAGGCACGGGAGAGCACGGCGGGGAGGAGGGGAAAAAAGCCCCAGTCCTTGCTGTTATTATTCCACAAATTTTATACGCTGAGCTGATGCGTATGGCAGATGAGATGATTTGCCTCCAGGAGTACAGGGAGAGCGACGCGAGGCAGGATCTTTTTGGCAAACCTGTGTCTTAATCACGAGATGAAATTTTCCTGGGGTGGGAAGCAGGTGGAGGGGTCGCGGTTTGTGCACCGCTGGGTCACAACAATCCCTGCACCGTGGCTGATGCTGCCCGCAAGAGCCGGGTGAGGCTGCAGCTCGCCCCAACGCTGCTGCTTTTCATCCCCATCTTTTCACAAAAAGGGCAGAAAGTTGCTGCTCTTTCCACCCTCTCGCTGCTTTTCCAGGTTAGGAATTCAGGACGTTCCCAGGTTTGCCGGGGGAAGGTGGGGGTAAGGCTGCAAAACCTGGCTGCTCTCGGCAGATTATTTCTAGCTGGGTTTGGCGCCACGTTCCATACCTTTTGCTGCCTTGTTCCCACCTCCCACGGCCCCATGCTGCAGCTGGGCTGGAGGAGGGGGACGGGGAAAACGCCGTTGGCAGCTCCCACGGGGCCCGATCCTGCCCTGCTCGGGCAGCAGCGGGGCAGATGAGTGTGTCAGGTCTCTGCAGGGCGTTAAGCTCCAGTGGGCAGGTGTCCTTCCCATTGTATCTCACTTTGCCTGGCCACAACAGTACATGGGACCTGAGGCTGGTGCCAGTGTCCCCGTGCCAACTCCCTGTGGGGTGACACAGATCTCGGGGACCCCTCCACCTCTCCCACTGTCGCTGCTGAGAGCGCGTGGGCAGATGGGATGAATGAGTGGTGCTTTTGGAGATGCTCGCGGCAGGTGCTAACAAGCGTAGTTTGAAGTACCTCATCACCGTTAGATACATGGATTTTATTTTGTTTATTAAAAATAAAGTAGGAAAAAACCTGTGTGCTGGCCAGGAGTGCCTGTGGGAGCTTCCTCTTCCCTCACCACCAGCAATGCCCTGTGACCAGCACGAGGGTGAGGATGCTGCACGGGTATTGCAAGGCTGTTGGGTACCAGGGGAGCAGGATGCAGGATGCATCCCCCTGTACTGCTCCGGGTGCAGCAGCACAGGCAGGCTGCCGGTGCTGGAGGGATGTCAAGACTCAAGTGATGGTTTAAATCAGCTCCAGCTGGCTCCTTGGGAGTCAAGTGTGCCCCTCAGAGGTGCCCGTGGTCTCAGCCTTTCAGCTCCTGTCCTTGGCTATCATTTCCCTACGAGCTGGTAAAGAGTCTCAGTGAACCCAGCGCCAGCCCAGCAAGTTTAGAAACGGCACAAACAGTGGCTTCCCCTCGCCTCCAGCCCCATCCTGAGCCACGGATGGGGAGTGTGATTTATGTTTTCATGCTTTTCTAGTGATTTCTGGTGTGTTCCCACGACTCCAGCTGCCGGGACAGCCGGGGGAGCAGCTGGCTGGGCGAGCTGGCAGCGCCGGGCGCTCCTCGCTCCTCCCGGCTGGCCCACGCCTGCCCAAATACAAGCTGGGGAGAATGCCGAGCTTTCAGGCTGGCACTGGAAGTGTGGCGGGTGGTTTAGCAAACTGGCATTTTCTAAAATTACCGAGGCCGGTTCCCTGCTGGGGGAATCACTCGAGTGGTGCCGGGGTTGAGCAGGGTGCTGTGTGCCCCGCTTTCCCCAGCATCCCCCATGGATGTGAAGGGATGCTGGTGCCGGGCGATCAGGGGGGACCCCTCGTGCCTGCGTTTGCAGGGAGCAGAGAATAAATGCTGTCGCTTTGCATTACCACCCCACTTGCCATCCAATGGGTGCTGGCAACTGCTGCTGGCACCCACCCTGCCTGCACCCTGAGCCTGGGTGGCCACCACCGAGAGCAGGCGATGGCCAAAGCCCGAGCGGCTGCATCGGTCGTGCTCCACAGAGCAGCCTTGGTTGATTAAGAAACTGTTGCATAACCTCTAACGAGGCTTCTCTCTGGCTTACAGCCCTGCTTGCCTTTCTCCCCTCTAATTAAGCTGGTACGTGTTCCCCCCTTCCCCGGTTTTGCTTTCCAAGGAGGGCTGCTGTGCAGATAATGGGCCTGGGGGTGATGTGCACCTCTTTTCCTCCTCAGTTTTGGGTGTGTCCTTAATACCAGTTTGGGGATGGGGACAAGGTAGGACCTCCAGCACATGCTGGTGCAGCTGGGGACACCCCAGGGCATCCCGAGCATTGCTGCTGCCTCAGGTGGGTGCGGGATGAGGCTGCTGCTGCCCTGGTGTCACTGGCTGCGGGTGCCTGATCTGCTGCTCACACACTGAAAGTATGTGGAGTCGCTTAATGCTACTGCCTGGAAAGAGGAAAAAAGCCAAAGTATTTATCTTGGAGAGAGGAGGGAGCCAGGAAGGGAGGGCAGGGAGGGATCACAGTCTCCTGGCGCTTGGTTGCTGCTGGAGGGGATGGCTCCTTTCTGCAGTGACCCCAAAGGCCGGGCACGTTCCCTTTGGCCCAAACCCTCTCTTGCTAACACTCACCATTGGCACAGGCTGGCTGAGTTGGGGATGCTGCTGGGAAACCTGAGAGGCTTTGGCTTTGCTAGAAATGGAATGAGGATAGGGCAGGGAGGGGGGAGCAGATTGATGGGGGGAGTCTGGCCCCTCTTGTGGTTGAGGGAACAAAAGAGGAACCCGCGGTGACATTTAGAGCATTGCACAACTTGGCACAGTTGGCAGCGGGTTGGCTTTCTTATGCTGTTCCCTCCACACATGCTCTTCTTCCCTGGCCCCGGCTCTCCTCTTCCTCCCTGGGGAAGCTGCTGATGCTGGAAGCTGCTCCCAGATGCTGCCCCCGGGAGGATGTGCCCCATGAGTTCCTTTCCCAGCCGGGGAGGGGAAGATGTGCGATGGAAACCCCCAACTGGGAGGCTCATGGTCCCACTTTGCCTCCGTGTGTGTCTTGGGGAGCACAGAGAGGTAGTGCTGAGCCCCACAGGGTGCTCACTCCTGCCTAGGGGGTGTTGGCAGGGAGGTGTGGACATCCCCAGGGTGGTCCCTTTGGGGCAGAGCCAGCTCTGTGATCCCGTTCCTGTGGGGTGGGCATTGGGTGGCTCTGTCCCCCATCCTGCTGCTGCAGCCCCCCCAGGGTCCCCGCAGCTCAGCTGAGGGAGCCCCATGGAAGCAGATTTGGGTGGGGGCTGGCTGTGCTGGCTTGTCACTCTGTCTCGCATCCCTCGAGCAGTCCCACCAGGATACCTCTTTGCCTGTGAGCAATATTTGGGGTGGGCACCTCAAGGGATACATCTTTGCACTGGCAATTCCTGAGGCTCTGGGGTTGCAGGGGGCTCAGGAAATCCCACAGGTCTGTTCTGCCTCAGTTTCCCCATTGGCAGTGTGGGTATTGCAAGGGGGAGCAATGATGTGAAATGAATGGTAGGAACTGAGAGCGCTCTGGTTTCTCTCCCACCACTTACGACCTTCCTCTTGCTCACGCAGACAGTTTTTGTATTTTACTTCTTAAAATACATATATACGTATATAAATACTGTATCTTGGCAGCCGCAGTTCCTCAGCACCTGCTATTTCCCCAGGCGGGTGGGGATTTGGTAACGTAACAGCCTCCCCGGTCCCCGGGGTCTTGTAGACCCGGGTGTTGTTTACGGCAGTGTGCGGCACCGTGCCCACTTGCTCCTGGCTCTCCTCTGCTGAGCATCTCCCTGGCAAGACCCCACTGCAGCAGGACGGGGTCCTCTGCGGTCACCTTCCCCTTGTTCCTCCTCGGGGTTTACTTCGGGGCTGGTGGCACTTTGTGGTTGTTGAGTTGTATGAAGATGCAGGTCCTGGCTCTGGCCACCTTGGCTGGCGACCCCAACATGTTGATCAGTATGGAGCTGCCACTTTGGGTTTGGGTTTTAATGTCTTGCTGGCTTCTAATGATAAGTGGGGAGTGGGTTCGTGGTCTGCATGGACAACCCACCGAGGGCACTGCTCTGGGATTTAGAGGTGGAGGGGCAGAGGTGTTGCATGGGCTTTGCAGCTTGTCCTCCTCCTATCTTCTCATATGGGACCCTCCTCCTACCAGCACCCGTGGTGCTGGGGCAGCCTCTGTGATGACCACCTTTCCCTTTTCTGCTGTGGTGGGGGCACGGGGCATTACCGTCTCCCTCCTCTTCCTCTCTATCACCAGGGGGGTGAAAGGCTGGTGGGATGCTGGGCCCTGGCATGGGCACTTCCTGCCCTTCGCCCCTCATCACTGGGTTCCCAGCATGGCCCCATGGAGGGAAAGGCCCAGCCCAGGGGCGGCTGCAGGGTTTTATGACCCTGAGAATGAATCCCAGCGATGGTCCTGCCTCTCCGGGGAGCAGGGTCATGTCACTGCTCAGGAAACTGCTCCCTGAGAGCGACAGCTAGTTAAAAAGGGAAAAAAATCCCCTCCTGGGAGCAGGGGCGCGGGAAGGCATTGCTGGCAGTAGGTGTGCTCCCCACGTCTCACAGCGGGCACTTGAGGTGCCCCTTGCACAATTCGGGTGCGGGACCACGGTGTTTCAGGAAGGATTTCATCACGCACGGAGCACAGCGATCCCACTCTTGCAGACTCTTGGGCTTTGTCGTTTGCTTCTACGTGGGGCAGCTTTGGTTTGAGAGACCCCAAGAAGCGATGAGCTGGGGGGTGAGTGGGTGCCCTGTGCGGGGGACCCTCCTTTGCTGTTTGCATTGAACTGTCTTTGAGCTCTGCACCGTTGCGTCCTGGTGGCATCACGCTGGCTCATCATCTCACACCTCATGGTTCTGCCAATTAGAAAGTCATTAGGCTGAGGTGTGATGTTGGGAGGGCAGTGGCAGCCCTGCGGGGGCACCTCTGGCTGGTTGGCACAGGGCAGGCAAGGCTGGATGGGCAGAAATCCTGGGGGAAAGATGTTGGGGAGATGGAGGGATGGGTGGGAGAGGACAACCTCTGTGGTGATGGTCTGTGTGAGACCCCAACTCTTCCTCTCCCCCTAAATGGACAGCCAAAGCTGGAGTGTAGGGTCTGCAGGGTACCTTGAAGGGCACAGAAGTGCCTGTGCGTCACCAGCAGGGATGTCCCTTTTGGAGGAGCAGAGCCAGGTGGTGGGACAGCAGCTATAGCCTCAGAGGGGGACACTGAGGAGGCAGCGTGGAGGCAAGATGCTGTGCCCACCCTGGCCCATCCCCACTGTGACGCTGCACTGTCAGTGACCCAAACAAGCTGTGCCCTTGGCTGTCACCCATCGTGGGAACATGCGTATGGCCCCCAGCACTCAGCACGTCTCCCAGCACGATGTCCCAGCCTCCATTGTTCCTCTGCTCGCTCCACTGCCAGGGTGAGCACTGCCCAGACCCACGGCTGCTGCACTGAGCCCTTACGGAAGCATCAGCAGCAAACACCTCGCTGGGGTTTCTGGCTCCCGCTGGTGTCCCGGCCGTGCTTGGCTCCTCACAGGGATGAAGAGCCGGGAGAATAATTCATCCTGAATAATTCATCTTGCTAATTTATTAGCTGGACGGACGTCACCGCATTCCTTCCTTGGACTGCCCACCAGCAGATCCCAACCTTCCTAAACTGGAGAGCATTCCTACCCGTGTCATTTCCGCTGGTTTGCTTGGGCTCGCTCTGTTTATTTGCAAATACCAGTTTGCCTGTGTTATTTGGATCACTCTGATTGTGTCTGCCTTTGATTTGGACACGTAGCTCACTCTGGGCTTTGCTGACCCCTGATGGGGTGAGATGTGGCTCTGAGAACGAGGGCTTTGCCACAAGCAGCTGCAGGGTTGTTTTCTGTTGGTTTTTTGTTGTTGTTTGTTTTGTTTTGTTTTTTAATTCAGAATTTGTTTTCCATAGCCGGTCCCTGACTTTTTCTCACCACCACTCTTCCCGCAGCTGAGAGAATCCTGTGGGAAGTGGTGGAGGCAGAGGGGATGGGGTGAGGATGGTGGTGCACACGGGGCTGTTTGGCTTTCCCTGGCACATTTTGGCAGTGGCTGCTTCTCCCCTGTTCCCAGTGCCATGGGATGGGGCAGGCAATGACAACATTGCCAAAACCATCCTTGTTTGGGGCAAGTGCTCTGTAAATCCACCAGTTGCTCCGACTCCATCGTGTTGGGATGCAAACTGCCTCAGGCTCCCTGTGCTCAATGCTTTTTCCAGGGCTTGGGTTTGGGACAGCGCTTTCCAGCGCTTGGGGGATTGATTTGCTCATGAGCCTTCATGTAGCCAGACTGGGGCCAACTGGGGCCCAGTTCCACTCAGTCCTGCTCAGGTAAAAGGTGTTGGCAGCACAGCAGGTCTGGACCCATCCCCTGTGGGATTTCAGGCTGCATTTCTGGGCAGAGTCCCCATTGCAGATGTGGAGGTGACAGGGACTGCAAACTGGCTGGGGTTCCAGCAGATGCAATAACCCCTGAGGATGCCACATCCCAAGCCTCGGGCTGTGGTCTGTCCTTAAAAACAATACATTCCAAAAGTGTAGGTTTTTCATGGAGAAGAGCAGCCTCCTCTATCCTGTGGGAAGAACAAGCTGTCCTGTCCCCTCTGAAGGCATTCCAGGATGGGGAGCATGGAAGGGAAAGCTGCTGGGGGAAAACTCCACTCAAGCTGGGAGCAGAGCAGCTGAGCACGGTGGGGGGACTGGGACGACTCACCTTGCCTGCAGGCTCATCCCAGAACTAGCTAATTAAATATAAAGATTTGGCCTCCGCTTTCTTCCAGTCAGTTCCTACTTATCCTTTATAGCTGATTAATCAAGCAGGGTGAGAGCTGATGGGTCTGAGGGCTGTGTGGGTCCGTGCTGGTGTGGATGGGAGGGTGGTTGTTCAACAGCACCTTTTCTAAGCCAAATCTTCCCACTGCAAGGAAGGGTCTGGAGGGACCCTCTGCCAGAATAGCTCTGGGAGATGTGTCTCCTGGCTTTTTGGTGGGAGCCCATCTTCCCCAAGGCTTTCCCAGGCAGCTCTTGGTCTTGGCTATCACCTCTGTGTGGGGAAGGGTGCAGGGCAGAGCCCCTTGTGTCTCTGCCCAGGTTTTAGGGCAGGTGGTTTCACTGTCTGGGCAACGCGTCCTGCTGCCACTGCGCTGGGCTGCAGTGGGTGAGTGGCAGCAGCTCTAATTGTGCCTGGATTCCTCTGAACCACAAGTGAAATCTGCAGAAATATGGAAAGTAAACAGCTTGGGGCCGAAACTCCCAGCGCTTTGGGGAACCTTCTATTAGGAAGAGTTGCTGGGCTGCTAATGAAAAGTCTGCTTCTCCCGTGTGGGGACCCCCTGGACTGGGAGTTGTGGCCACATTGCCAAGGGGACTGTGTTGGGAGCCCTGTGGAGCTGGGCTGGCTTCATGCCTTGGAGCAGCTGGAATAAAAGCTCGACTCAGGGCTGGGTTTTTTGTTGTTTTTTTTTTTTTTAATAATTTTATTTCTTTGCCACTCACATCCACCAAGCGGGGAGGTTTTAAACTCTTTCTTGCAGATTGGGAGAACAATTGCCTGGGCTGCTGGAGAGACCATTGCTGCAGATAGGGGATAGGAAAACGGCAGTGGGAGCCAGCCCCCCCCTGCAGACCATCTCTGCTCTGGGAGGGCTCCGCTCACCCCTCACCCTTGTTGTGGATGCTGGCGGGGGCCAGAGGTTGTGGCACAGGGCTCAACAGCCCCTGCCCATCCCTCCCTGTGCATCCTGGGGAAGATGCTGTCCTCTCAGTGTGTCCCCCAGCATGGCTCTGACACCCCCCAACGGTGTGAGCATCTCTCACACTTGCCTCGTCATCCCTGCTCGCTGGTCTGGTGCTTGGACCCTGGGTGTCCCCCCGTGCCATAGTGACCCTGAGGAGCTCTGCTTGGGGCTGTGATGGTGACATGGAGCTCCACAAGCATCCAGAGCCCTGATGTCCTGCTTGCACCCATGCTGCTGCATGTCGGCTCCATCCTGGAGGAGCTGGGCAGCTGGCCGAGCAGCAGAAGCTCAGGACCGAAAATAGAGGTAAACTTTGGCAAGGAATTCTAAGATGTGCACGTGAGCACATCAGGACGTTTTTGGGATGCTCTCCACAGGAGAAGCTTGGCTTTCCCAGGAGACATCATTCCCCCCACTGACCCCACTCTCCCACCCACGCGTGACTGATTCCCAGCCACTCCTCCCACTCTGGCTGGGGACTGTCCCGGCACCTCTCGACCCTCCAGCTCCGCAGGGCAGCTCCGGTTCCCTCGGCCTCTCCCTGCGGGTCAGGCCTTTCTCTGGCTCCCCTCCAAGCTTTCGGATCAGCTTTTGGAAAAGTAAAGCCATAAAGTTTGCCCCAGCTGAAGCACGAGCCCACAGCGGCTGGCTTGGGAGGCGAACGCCGGACCCAATGGATATTTATAATGCAGTAGCGAGGTTAAAAATAACAGAAATTTAAGGGCAGGAAGGCGTTTCGGAGGATCAGAAACTTATTCTTTGGCGTTTGGATGCGAAACCTAGGGCTGGCCATCTTTGTCCCTGTGCCGTGGTGCTCTGCAGGTCCCTTTCTCCTGCTGGGCTGGTTCCTGTTTTGTGGCTGCAGGGACCGTCCCTGTTCCCAGAGTGAATGGGGACACCGTAGGCAGCCCCGAAAACCATCTGGTGCCAAGTGGGTGCTGCAGGGATGAGTGGAGGAGGCAGAATGGGGCTCTGCTCCAGGGTCCTGGTGGCAGCGGTGAGGGATGAGCGCCTGGTTGCAGCTCCCATGAATCCCACCCACTTGCTTTTATTGTCACTGTGGTGTTTATTCCCCTGTCAGGGGCCAGAGGGGTTCCCACACCCTGCTCCCAGCATCTCTGCTGCCAGCACACACATCTGGAGCCCATGGCCGTGCCACCCCCAGCACCCGGAGCCCCTTCGAATCCTCCTGGGACTGTTCTGTGGCTCCCCTCACCCCGTGGGGCAGGCAGGCTGTGGGGTGGGAGGAGGATGCTACCCCTGTGCCCAGCTCTTGGGAATGTTCCTGGCACAGCAGCTTTGTGTGGGGGGAGCCACAGGGGCTGGTTTGCCATCCAAAGCCCCCTGAAGCTGTCTGGTGACACAGCATCCCTCAGGACGTCAGCTCTGGCTGAGATACCAAACCTTCACAAACCCCCGTGCAGGCACGTTTTTTGGCATCAACGTCTTATTTTGGTTCGGCTCGAACCTTTTCCCTGTTGACACAGCGGCGGCTTTGCTTTCTCCTGCTGGTCCTGAGCAGGGGTGACCTTTCCCGTGTTTGCTGTCTGGCCTTGGGATCCATCCGTGCTTCAGGCGGCAGCTCTGCAGCCCCCAGCAAAGCTGGTGAGTGATGGCAAGCACCTTGCAGGAATGCTTTCCAGCTCCAAACTGGTGTCTGGTTGGTCCCCTGTCGCCTCCCCCTTCTCACTTCTCTCCTCCTGGCTTTTGGCCTCTCTCCTTGGACCCGATTTGCATCTCGTTTTCCTAGATGTGGAGCCGTGTGGAGGGGTTGGGCTCCCCCAGCCTGGGCTCCCCGCGGGGGATACTTTTCCTGGTGAAGGGCTGGAGGCAAAGGGCTGATCTATCCCATCTCTGTGTAGCTATCAGCAATATAACTCCCTTCTTCTGGGGGAGGAAAAAAATCCTTTTCTTTAGTGGGGTGCTCTTCAAGGGTTAACCTTGCAGTCTCACCCTCTGCAGGACAGTGCTTGTCCCTGGTGCTGGACCCAGGGGAGATGCTGGGGCGCTTGTTCATGCCTTCGTGGGTGCCAACCAGGAGGGAGAGCATCCTTCTGCCCATCCAGGGAGCAGTCTGGGACACCCCACCGGTTCTGCTGCTGTGGTACACGTTTTGGGGAGTGGAGCCAGTGGCCGCACGACCGCTTTGGCAGCATTTCTAGCTGAACGAAACAAGGCAGGGATGGAAACTGGAGATGAGCTGGAGGCTCCGTCTGTGACAGCGATTCCTGCGGGATTCGTGTGGACTCGCCTGTCTGGTTCTGGGTAGCAAAAGCAATGTGTGAAACCCTTTGGGGGTTGTCCCTGGAACATCCTCAGCCCCTCTCTTCTCACTAAGCCCAAGCAGAGCGTGGACCCAAACTTTGCCATTTTTTATCCGCGATGAAGTGAACTCGCTAACATTACTTTTTGGCAAAGTCTTACTAAGAAGTCCTCGAGGGTGAAATGAAACGGGGTCACAGAAGGGTTTAATTCGGTACGTTGTCCTTCAAGGGAAGGAAAAGTCAGACAAGAAGTTTTAAACATTTTATAAAAATATCCACATGTGCTCAGTGCAAAACTCACCGTCTTTACCTAATTTAGAAAATGACTTTATATGGAGAAAGATTTAACACTGCTCCATGGAGGGGAAGAGTAATGAATACGTCTGTACCAAATCGCGCTGTCATCTGAAGATCTCCAAGTGCTTTCGAAAGGGTTGGAGAGAAGTAATTGTTCTTCTCTTCCCTGGTTTTAGAAACTGAGGCATGGGATGAGAAAGCCAGAGAAGTGCAACTTTCCTGGCTAATTTTAGCTATTTGAAGTCCAGATCTAAGCACCTAAATAAATGACCTGATTTTAATAGACTGCTGGTCAAGTCTCTGGGGTAAAACCTGGAACAAGCCTGACTCCGTAGGTCTGCAAAGGTGGCCTGGGTCTGGAGAGGAGCCTCCTTCCTTCCCGTAATGTGGCACTGCCACCGTGAGCCTTGCTAAGATCTTGGAGTGGGTGATGAAGGTAATGAGAGGGAATTCATCTGAATGTCTTTGAGCTTAAGAGAAAAATAAAGAGTGCCTGTTTGGGGCAGACTTGTTTTAGCCTGGTGAGTTCAGCACCCTTGGTAGCGCAGGGGGATAGGGACTGGATCCTTCTGGGTGTGGGAAATGAAAGAGGATCTAGGCTTTTCAGCCCTGCTATCACACCCCAATCTCTGAAATTTACTTAGCAATAAGCAGTGCAGATGGAGAAGGGAAAGTGGAAGAAGGGGTAACCAAATCACCTGTGTTAACCCAAGCTGTGTACAGCTCCTGGGATGGGCAATCGGTGCCGAGCTGCTTTCTGCAGCGCATGGACCATCTTCCTCCACAGGCGAGGCTGAAGCTGCTGCTCTCTGCTCCCCATCCTGCTGCTGCCCAAATAGAAAGCAAAATCCCTTGAAAGGAAAACGCTATCTCGCTTGCTCAGCTGAGCAGTCTGCCAGGTCTCCAGGGTCAATCTCACCAGGAATAAGCGGTGAAATGCTTGCAGAAGTCGAGCTTTGAATTAGGTGGGTTTAGCTGGGATCCCAAGGCTGAATGAGTTGGTCCTGGGGACAAACAGGGGCCAGTGGGTCATTCTGGGAGGTGGGAGCTGTTTCCAAATTGCCTGCCCAGGCTGGGAAGCTCCTTCTCCCAGCCCCACAGCTTGTAGTAGTGCAGAGGCATCAGGGACCCATGGGGAGATGCTATGACACCCCTGCCTCGAGGAGGTGTTGGTAGGATGGTGATGTGAGGAGGGGACAAAATACCCATCTCTGTTTTGCCTGCGTGAACAGGTCTGAGCTCACTTGTGCTCCTCTCTCTGGACAGGAACAAATTATAATTTTAATATTGTGGATATGACACCAACCCCTCCTCTGTGATCAGGGTCTGTCTGTGAAATGAGATGAGTGAGAATTGCAATAAATGTTTTCTGGGACAGAAGGCTGGTCCCAGCCCTGGCACCTGCATCTCCTCCTTTGTATGCCGGAGCTTGCCTTATTTTGGTCTTGTGCCTGGCTTGTCCTCCTACAAAATCACCTCCCTCTGAAGAGGGATGGTTGGGCTGAGTAGGTCCAGGGCTGGAAGATGGGCTCCCAAAACTCCTGTATCCCAAATCTGTATTGCTTTGGGATGGAGCTCACAGGGTGATAGGGCAGGAATGAAGCAGGACTATAGCTCCTCTGGTCATTGGGGTATTTTTTTCACTGCTTCCCCACTTCAGTCTGTGGCATGATTCTTCCTGTGGGCATTGCTGGGAAGCAGGAGCCGCCCTAGTGGAGGCTGCCTGGCCCTCCCGGTTCTCCTTGTAGGTGGCTGCTCTCGTGGGAAACCCACCTGTTTTTGCTCTTTTTTCATTCAGAGATGTCCAAAATATGCACCTCCTGGCCTGCTGGCACTCAGGGTGGCGGGGATCACGGCTGCAGCACAGATGGAATGGGAAAGGCCAGATCAGGGGAAAATGAATTAGGACACGCAGAAGTACCCTTGATCGGGACAGTAACCTCTAATCCGGCTCAGTCCTCCTTATTTACAGTTGCCGAGAGGGAAGGCAGGAGAAAAGCAGCCTGGCAAGATGCACAAGGCTGATCTCCTTCCCCCCAACTGCTTTGCTCTCGCTAATGTATTTGCTGGCAGCGCTCGCTGTCCCCGGAGCATTTGAGTACGGTCGGAGCAACTGTTCACAGCCAAAGGCAGGAGTGTCGGAGCAAGCACAGGGCTGGGAACGGCTGGAGGGGGGAGTGACAGGAGCCCCCATCCCATCAACATAGGATGCTCGTGGGGAAATGAAGGGCTGAGCTCTCCCCTGTCACCTCTTCGGCTGGCAGGGATGCAGGCAGGGAAAGCTCCCAGCGCCTGTAGCAGTGTCCTAGGCTCCCTGTGGCGGTGTTTCTGCCCATAGTGCTGGGATAAGGGAAGGGGCTGGTGCTGGGCAGGCTTCTCTGGACCATCCTGCTTGAAAATACTCGCCGAGAGGCCCTGGAGCTGATTTTCTTTAGCTCTGCACTCAGTAAGAAGAGTGTGGATATCTGAGACCACTGTCCTGTATGAGGACATGAGGAAGGACAGAGCTCCAAGGGATTTGGTTGCACCTTGCAGTGCTGCAGAGGAGACCAACATCACCTGAAAGCCTCCTACACCATATAGTAAGGTATTTTACACCCCCAGTTGTGAGCAAGCTCTTCTCTCCCGAGCATCAAGTGCTCCTGCAGCGTGCCAGACCTGGGCTGCCCGTGCTGTGCTGGGGCAGTGGCATTCCTGCCGGCTGCTGCAGAATATTCTGGCATATTTAATAAGGGTTGGTGCGGTCACTGCACTTGTTCCGGGCAAAAGCAATGAGAATTTTATGAGGTGTAAATGGATTGTGAGTGCCTGAAAGCATCCGTGTCCTGCTCGACTCCGTGCATGCACGCGTTTCTGCTCCTCCTCTCCTCAGCCAAAGTGTCTTGTCTCTGTGCAGCTCGGAGAAAAAATAAATATTAACACCAAGAGATGCTCTAATTCGAGTTTTCTATCCATGTTGCTGCTGTTGTGGTTAAAACTCCCTTTCTCTGGCTGCGGGCTTCATTAGGGTCCAGTCTCTGGGGCTCGGAGGGAAACCGGAGCAGCAGTTAATGAGGGAGCACTAATATCTAGTGCTCGTTTTGAGGCAATAATGGAATTAAGAAGACGACAAACACAGATCAGTCCCGTGCCTTGATAGCTTCATTTTCGGCCTCTTTCTTGCTTTTCACATCATTGGTTGGAATTAGAACATCCATTTTGCATTAGAGGGCAGATGATGAAACCACACGGGATCAGAGAGAGTTACCAGCGGTAGGCTGAGGTGGGGAAGTTTGAGCTTTTGGGGAGCTTTCTCTGCAGATGGCAGGAGTGAGAAGTGCAGGGGGGAGCAGGAGGGAGGCAACAAGGCTATGAGGGAGAAGGAGACAGGACAGCAAAGGGCAAGAGCTGGAGCCTGCAGCCTCTTTGGCGGGGCTTGTAATTTGTTATTAATGGAAAAGAAACTGCAATTTTTATTTTGTGGAAGTTCTTTTGTTCCACATTAATTTTTAAAGTGTGCTTTGCTCCCATTACAGCCTCCTGCCGTAGCACGGGGCTGGCTGGGAGGAGCTGCCCTTTGAAAGGCTTTGGGGAGCCTGTGTTTGTGTCTGGGCTGGGGGAGCAGCACAGTGGTGTGGGGTCATTCCTGGGGGCTGGCACCCCAACCCCACCACTCTGTTCACCCCCACCCAGCATCACCCAGGCCCTGGGATGAAGGATGTGGAAGGTGCTGGGACTGGGCTGTGGTGGGCTGCATGCCTTCGTTAGGTGCTGGGGCTTGATGAGGGCTTGCTTCCACACGGAACTCTTTCTTAATTAACTCCATGTGCGGAGACACGCGGATCCTGGAACAGGAACAAGGCGCCCTTATTCCCCTATAAGCTTGTCCGCACATGGAGTAAATCAATAGCAGCTCATCAGGAGCAGCGCGTTGGATGGAGATGCCGCCTAAGGATGAGTCACATCCAGAGGAGGGGGGGGCCAAAATAAAAAAATTCCTAAAAAAAAATAAATTTATAATAATCCAGAGCTGGATTTTAGGAATGGCTATCGTGTCTCTGGTGTGGCAAACCGGAGCGCTGGCTTTGTACTGTGTCCTCTCTCCTGCCTGGTAAGCCTTGCGGGTGAATTTTGCACCTTGAACCCATAATTACGTGCTGGGATGGGGGGTGGGGAGGGGGGTGGCTGAACATCAGGAGACTCTGACTTTTAAAGTGGTTGTGGGCTGTTGTGTCCACACTGAGAGCTCTGCCAGCATGTGGTGCTGGGCTTAGTGCTTCTCCCCAGCCTGCCATCGCTCGTCCCACCGGTGGAGTTTCTGTGAGGGTTTGGGGGTTTCCCCCATATCCCTCTGGGTTTCCAGTGAGGAGGTGATCAAACAGGCTGGGTTTGAACCGCTCCCAGGATAATTTGGGTTGCGAAAGGTTGTCCTTGTTGCTTTTCCCGAAAGAAAGCGAGTGAGGCTCAGGTGATGTGTGGGAGATTGGGAACCTGGGCTTTTTGGTGCATTTTTCATGAAAATTTTGGACAGATCAGAAGGGTTAAGAAATCATTTGGTTTAAAGAACCAAACTGAAGTGGCCAAATACCTTGGCTGGCGTTTTCCAGAGCAGCCTGGGGCTGTGCCAGGACACAGTGGGTTTTGGGGCAGGATCTGTCTGCAGGAACAGGGCTCATCTTGCTGCCGGATCCAGATTTGGTTTAATAAAGGTTTTGGAGAGGAAAGGTTGAGGAGCTGCTTAGTGGGGGCTGAGTGCCAGAGCATCTCCCACCTCTGTCCCTGCCCACTGGTCAGTGATGGTGAGGACTGGGTCATCGGCACTGAAAATGCCTGGTCCCTTGGCAGGGCTCACTGCGGGGCACAGAGCCCCAAGGTGACGATGTCCACCCAAGTAGACTCAAACTGACCTTTCCCAGCTATCTCAGCAAAGATGAGATTTGGAATGGATGGGGAATTGGAGCCTCTGCAGCTGTGGGGAGTCTCTACCCTTTTTCTTTCTGACACCGAGCAGCTCCTGGAGCAGCAGGGCCCCATCACCCTCCAGGGCTTATTCTGTGGCAATGAATGAATGGAATAAATCCATTTTAAATGCCAAATTGTGACGCCAGTGGTGGTCACTAGAAGATGGCAGTAGCTCAGTCCCTGTTTTCCCTTTGTTGAGGTTTGGCTTGGGTGGCATCACGCTGTTGCTGCTGCTGGCACAGGAGCTGTGCAGGTCAGAGAGAACCTTGCTGCCACCCCAGAGTCTCTCCGAGGCATCACGGCTGACATGCCATCCGCTCTCTGAGCTTCCTGGCTTTTGTCAGCAGCTCTTGAAGTCTGACGCTAATTAAATGGGGTGTTTTGTCTTTAATAGACTTGCACTTGAGTCGTGCCGGGTGGAGGGTGCGGGGCAGATCCCTTCTGGTGGCATTGCAGGGTGGCAGTGCTGGGGTGAAGACCCTCTGTGAGACCTCAGCACCCACCCCGGGGGTGTCTCTGCACCCCTCAGCCCTGTGGGAACTCTCCTGCACGCTCTCATAGCACTGTGCCCTGCACCCTGGCCAGCTTGTCTGTGAATCCTTGGGAAGAAAACGCTCCCTTGTGGGGTTTAGCTGTACTTTGGGATCCCCAGAAGGATCTGTAAGTGTCAGGAGCAGGGCGAGCATCCCTGATCAACGTCCTTTCCGTGCAGTGATGCCCTGTCCCATCCTGTCCCCTTCCCTGCCACTTGCCAGCCCTGTGCACAGTCTGCTCTCACTCCCCGTCTCTGCAAGGGGATGTCAACACGTTGTCACCGAAGCTGAAGGCACCAAACGGGTACAATGCCCCAAACCCCCGGGAAGCTCAGGAGTGCTGTCTGCGCCCTGCCTGTCAGGAAGGTGGGCAGCTGCCCTCGCTGCCAGCCGTGCCTCCCTCCTCCTTCCTCCTTGGTTTTCCTTACCTGGAGGGGAGGCTGCACTGGCTTCTTTCCTCTGGGAACACTGGGATCATGCAGAGCACGAACCTGGGCTACCTCCAGCAGCAGCCAGGGTAGCTGGGGGGTGAGGGGTAGGGTGTTATGGGGGTGGGGGACACGGGTGCTCCAAGCTCTTCTCTGGCTGAGTGGCTGGCAGAGCGGGATGCAGGTCCCCCAGCATCTCCTGTGGCGGCACTGCTGCCCTCACCGTTGCCTCTCTGTGCTCACTCAGGGAGAGGAAACCAGGGTGTGTGTGCCATCCCTGTGAGCAAATTCTGTGCAATCCACTTTAAATTTCACCAAAAAGGTTTGGGTTTTGTTTTTTGTTTTTTGTTGTTGTTGTTGGCTGGAGTATGTGGAGTGGACCCTGCTTTTGAGCTGATCTCACCTGCTTTAGGCTCTGTTTGTTCAGAAGTGGGAGGCTGAGAAGTGTTTTGAGGTGGCATCTCCTACTGTGTCTGTGAAAGTGCCGTAGCGGGACGTGCTGAGCACCCTCCTGACCCTATCTTCCTGCCTCTTCCTCATCCTCTTCCAGGGAGATGCTAATTAATGAGTTCCCAGCCATAGATTTGCATGCAGAGGGCAATTAGACCAGGCACTGGGGAGCAAACCTTGCCAGAGCTCCCCAGCTTGCTCCAGCTCCTTCTCCAGGCAACAGCTCTGCCTTGGGGAGAACCGCTCGCTGCACCCAATCCTTCCGCAGAAACCCCACACCCGTGATGGCTTTTAGTCTCGTTTAGTCACTGCAGTATTTTGACGTGGCGTCAAGATGTTTCAGTTCGAGCAGACGAACGTTACTTGTAGACACCTCAAGAACTGAGTCAGGCGCACCAGCACGGGCGCAGCTCCTGCCTCGAGCATCTCCTGGAGATGTTCTCCACAAGCATCGCCTGCCACAGTCAGGAGCCGCCTGCTCCTTCCCTGAGTGCCATGGGCAAGAGCAATCTCTGCCATACTGGGGAAAAATCAGTGGGTTTGGAACCAGGTTGGCCTTGACCTCCATTTCCCCACCTGCAAAATGACCTTCTCAGTGCTCATCCCCACTGTGAAAGCTTTGTGTTGCTTACACTGAAAACCACAACTTTACTATATATATATATATTATTTTTTTTAATGTAGACTATAAAATATGAAGTGTGGGAGATGGTTCCTGTCTAATTAAGTATTTAACCTGCAACAAAATATTGTATTTCATGTTGATGGTTTTTTTTAGAAGGGAAATGTTGGCTCTGTTTCTAAGTGAAACATTCAAACAGGCCAGTTGGAAAATCGTCATCATATTCAGACTTTGTAAACATAATTTTTTATTTTTTTCCCCTCAACTTGAAGCCAGGTCAGAAAACATAAACAAAAAATTTGCGGGTAGTTCGAGTTGCCCCAAAGCTGTATTTCTTCATCAAAGCTCTGCATGGAAATTTATACCCAGTGTTAGTTAATGCAAGCTGTTAAGTGGAAAGGGCTCAGCTCTCTGGTGGCTGGGCATGGCTCCCACTGGAGAAGGCTTTACCCTGAAGGAGACTAGTGCTTTAGTTATCCTTTATATCACAGCAACTCAGGCATTGTCCCAAGTTGCTCCTGGGGCGATGGAGGGGAAGGGAGAAGGTGTGGGGACAGAGGGTCTGCGGTTTCCCAGCTCTTCTAACAGGTCTTAAGCTGTTTGTATCCTTCAGAAGCAGCAGTTCCTTCCGCTCTTCTGCCCTGTCTGGGTCCACAGGGTTAAAATGATGTTTGGGTTTGTCCTTGGGTTTGTCCTCTGAGCTTTCTGTGAGGTTTGGCCAGGTTTCCTCAGGGGCTTTGAGCTTGTACCCTTCCGCAATTAAAATACTGGGCTGGCAACAAGAAGGACCCTGCTGCAGCAGATGTGGCTGGAGCTGGATGATTTCAGCTCATCTTGGAGCCAGTGCAGCCAGGAATCATGTTGTGTCTGCCCCTTCTCTCCCCTTGTCCTCTGCTGAGCCCAAGCTGCCCACTTGTAGGTTACAAATGGACAAAACTCAGAGTCTGAGCTCCTGTAAGAACCTTGGAAGATGTTTGCCTTGGTGCAAGGGACGCATTTCCCTGCTTGGTGAAAAAGAGCAGATGGAAGGATATTTTGAGCAGGCATGGGGGCATTTCACATTTCAGGAGATCTCGATAAGGATTTTGTGGGTCCGGAAGCCACAGAGTCTGCAGGGCAAGGGCTGTGTAGTGCTGCAGGGTGGGATGTTTACTCCAGCGTGTCCCTCCTGTCCCATGCTCTGATTTCTCAAATCCCACCCATGAGCATCCCTCATCCAGGTACCTGAGGATGGATGGGAACGGACCGTGGGAGGGATGGCGGGGGGGTGGGTAGAGACTGGTTCTGCATCTTGGGTGGGGATGAAGCTGATTTGTTTAGCTCACTCGCATCCCAGCCCCTCGCTAACAGCTCTTCTCTCCGAGGTTTCCCCTGGCCCATAGTCAGCAGAGGGAATTCCCTCGTCTCTCGCCGAGCTCCGGCTGCAGCTGTGATTGCTGTGGCGAATGTGAGGATGGGCTGTAATTGCTGCCTCTCCCAGGTTCATTGGGTTTTGTGGTCCTTGCTGGGTTATCGTGTCTCGGTGCCATCCCACTGCCTGCATGTTGGGGTGATTAGGGAAGCACTGAATTAATCGGCAGCTGCTGTTGACCCTGCAGAGCCAGCTCGTCTCCCGTGCTCCCCCCTGCAGCTGCTGACATGCCCTGCCCCAGATGACTCTTTCATGCACTCACCTCCTGTATTTTTAATAACCTGGGATTGGGTTCAAGCTGATGTTGGTGGCTGGCAGGGCTTGGGCAGGTGGGGAACTGCATCCAGCGGGATGCAGCTGGGAGGCAGAGAGTGGTCCCCAGGGGAGAGTGGTGTGGAGGGAGACGGAGAGCCCCCATCACCTGTGCCAGGCAGGGTGCTGATGCTTGCAGGGGAATTTTTTTTTCTCCATAGGGTTTATTTCAGCCCCATAGGGACATATACCATTTTTCCTATTAAGGGAGGTTAACCCAGCAGTGGTGGGAACAGAGAGCCCATCGAGGCTTCCCAGAGTGTGTTGGGGATTGTAAGGGAAGCGGAGGAGCTGCCAGGACAATTAGCACGGGCTTGTTCTCTCCAGCACATCCCTGGGATGGAGCAGGGCTATAATCAGCCTGTCACTTCCCCAGCTTTATTAATGCATTGATTTTTTTTTT
>VXBW01003457.1:1317622-1480326 GCA_013400375.1 Thinocorus orbignyianus | reverse complement strand
GGGGGGGGTTGGCTCTGCGTGGCGTGTTGCCTGCCAGTAAAGCCTCTGCGAGGAGAGCGGGGATTCGAGGTGGTGTGTCTCTAGGCATGGCAATGTCTCGTTTTGGAAGCTGTTTGGGCTTCTTCCTCGGGGACCGATGGAGGAGGAGGAGGAGAGACATCCCCTCCATCTGTGCACTGCCCTAGGAAGGGATTTAAATCATAAGCTTGTGGAAAAGAGGAAATGTGCCTGTCTTGCTCAGGCTTTGAAGCCTGCAGGAGCTTCCTGGTGATGCTCCCCTGTTTGGGGAACACTTTTTCTGGAGGCATATTCTTCCCTGGCCATGGAAGCAGGCGCTGTTGGCCAGTGCTGGAGTGATCTCACTGCTCTGTGGCCTCCATCCTGGCTGGCTTCTGGGGCTGGGGTGGCAGTGAGAACCTGGCTGCCCTCCTGCAGCTCCCAGGTGAGTGCAGGGAGGAGGCTTTCTGTGCCCAGGGTTGGTACCCTGGTCCTCCATCTGCCCCTTGCTCCAGCAGCACAGGGTGAGAGATGCTCTCCAAGGAAATATATGAATATATAGACATAAAAATACAGATTAAAAAAACTCTGTACATATATATATATATATATATACACACACATATGTACGTTTAGGGCAAGTTTTATCCTGATCCACCTTCCCACGTGTCTGGAATCTCTTCCTCTCTTGTTCTTTCCCGCTTTGGTGTGAACCTGCCTGAGCAGTGCAGCACCCCTGGCGCAGCAGCACCGATGCCACATGTGTGGCTGTGCAGAACCATCTCTTCAATTCCTTCATTTCACCAACTGTTACATAAATCCGCTTTTATACTGAACTTGTGGACGTCACTAAAGCTCTGTCCATACCCATAACATCACTGTTTCCATGGGAACCAGCGTACTTCCAAGGGGGAAAAAGTAGAAGGAGACTAAAAAAAGGACAAAGAAGGAACAAAATAAGACAAATATGTGACATATCCCGACTATGTGTCGGTGTAGGATGTTACGAAGATTTCACTGCAACTTGTTTAGGAAACCTTGCATAACGGCTTTTGTCTTGAGTAACGCAGCAAAGCCAAATCAGGGGTGGTAGAAACTTGGTAGTATCCCAAATATCCCGAGTCTCTTCAGTGAGACAGAGGAGTCTCTGGCAACTCTGTGTGAGGTGCCTTTCTGCTCGAGCGTGAGGGGAAGGCGCAGTGGAGGATTTACCTGGGTTTCTGTGGCTTTTCCTCCACCCTGGACCGTGGCTGGAGCTGTGCATCACGAGGGGATGACACTGCTGGGTGCTGTGGACACGTCCTGTTGAGCAGCCAGCCTCGCTGCTCTTCTACTCCACTAAGCTTTAAAGGCAGGCACTATTAAGGGAGAATTTACAGCAAGCAAGATTAAAAATCTATATATTTGGGGGTTAAGTGTCCAGCCACTGTGCTCTTCATAAGGCGCGGTGGGGGAAAAGGTCTTAAATACATTATCAAGCACCAGCAATGGCTTTGGCGTATTTTATGTATTTTAGCTGGTAGCTCTGGGTCCCTCCGGCAGAGGAGTCATCCATTAGGAAGGATTTTACTGCTCACAACATCTTTGCTAATGCCAGGTGTGAGCTGCTGGGAAGGAGCGCATCCCCAGGGCTCCGTCACGGGAGACGATGGCTGGTGTGGAGGCTGGGAGCAAGGAGGAGGATCGGGACAGGCATGTGTGTGCTGGGGCACGCTCCCACTTCCACAGCCCCACTTCGGTGGGGTTGAGTGGAGGAGAGCCCATGCCCAAGCCACCCAGATGCCAGCAAAAGGTGCTAAAGCAGCGGCAGGAATAGGGGGAGAGGGAGGTTTGGGGGAAGGCTCAGGCTGGGCAAGTGAGGCTTTACGACTGCTTCTCTGCTCTTCCCTTGGGGTGGTGCAGGGCAGCAAGGGTTGGGGTCGTGGTGTTTGGCATCAGATAGTGAAATAGCTGGTGATCTCTGACCCCGTGGGGCTTCCACCCTGACCTGACCTTCTCACCCCAGTGGCTGGGGACCATGCACTGACCCTCACCCTGCCTTTTGCACAGGGCTGGTTTTGGGCTGTTTCTTGGGTCTCTGCTCTGTGATGCCAAGACAGGCATGAAGAGGAAGGAAGGACTGCGATGAGAAGCCAGAATAAATTCAGCCTAAAGTGCTCTTGCTTGACATCTTATTTTACATTATTTTTTTTAAAGCACCCATCCTCGCAGATGCTGGTCCCAAGGCCAGGCTGGCAGCAGCCGAGCCCTCCCAGCTCAGGAGTTAATTGCAAGCGATATGTAGGGCTTTTTCTTAAAAGCTCCAGCTCCTGAAGTTTGGAGATTATGCAAGACACTCAGCTTGCAGGATT
Source organism: Thinocorus orbignyianus (assembly GCA_013400375.1). Taxonomy (NCBI): domain Eukaryota; kingdom Metazoa; phylum Chordata; class Aves; order Ciconiiformes; family Thinocoridae; genus Thinocorus; species Thinocorus orbignyianus. Next base: position 1,477,978 of record VXBW01003457.1, on the reverse strand, counting down.
TTTTTTTTTTTATCTTCATTTTTTTTATCTCTCCTTAAGCAATAAGATTTTAAACCCTTTTGGTTGCTGGGAAAAAAACTTAAAGTACAAATCTAAAAGGTTAAGGGGAGACAGTTTCAAAACATCGAAGCAAATAAGAACCTCGGATTATTTTTTTTTTTGACAAAGCATCTTTTTTTGTTGTTTGTTTGTGAAGCAAATAAGAACCTCGGATTTTTTTTTTTTTTTTGACAAAACATCTTTTTTTGTTGTTTGTTTGTCTTTTTTTGTTTCTAATCAAGCTTCGTCCCCTCTAAATACAGCATCATTCTTTCCTTCATCACCTGAGTGTCTGAGCAGGGTTCCTCTGTGCTGCTGAGCAAATCCTACATCCCCCTTGAGAGGCGGCTGTTTCCGAGGCAGAGGAGAGCATCTCCTACCTGCAGCTGACAGTGCGGTTTTTGAGTCTTTGGGAGAAAAATGAAAAGATGGTTAAGATGATTACTCCCTCAAACCCCTTTTCCCTCTACTTTTGGGCTTTACAGTCACCGTTGTGTGTTACAGGGCCTTTGGGGGACAATTGTGTGGCTGCGTGAGTTGGGAGCTGAGTGAGGCCGTTTCGCGGCAGAGGGAAGCAGCCGCCAGCGCATCCCCTTGAAGGGAAAATAAATTAGAGAAGAAATTTCCAAAAAACACCGGCACGAATAATCACCCTCAGTTTGGTTTCCCAGGTTTAATTGTGAAGCTGCGCGAATTAAAATAACCTCCTGGGTCTGTCAGCACTGCGAGGGAAACGGTTTTGAAGAGCTGCAGAGTGGTGACGAGGCAGGGATGCTTCCCGGCCGGCTTTTTCCCGGCTCAGAGCCTGCGGACGGGCATGTCAGGGCTACACTGGGCTCAGTGGGGACGTGCCGCCTCTTGGCACCATCTGTTTGGGCTGCCAGATGCAGTGACCTGGGATGGGGCAGGCGTGCAAATGCTTTCTGAGTAACGTTTGAATTTTTAAACTCCTTTGCTGCAACCCCACTGGAGAAGTGCCTCTCGGCTTTGCTTTCCAGGAATGCCCTGGTGATTGGGCTCACCTGGCATGAATCCCTGTGGATCACAGGGCAGGAGGCACACGCTCCATCACATGCGTGCAATGAGTGTGCCTGGGGGCACAGCGGGTTGTCCACACTGCCAGGAAAAAGCAGTTTTGCTGTTGGTGCGGTGCCACGATGCTGCGGGAAGGGCTCTAAAGCTGCTGCGTCTTAGAATCGTAGAATAGTTAGAGTTGGAAGGCACCTTAAAGATCATCAAGTTCCAACTCCCTTGCCCTGGGCAGGGACACCTCCCACCAGACCAGGTTGCTCTAAGCCCCATCCAGCCTGGCCTTGAACACTTCTAGAGATGAGGCACCCACAACTTCTTGGACAACCTGTTCCAGTGCCTCACCACCCTCACAGCAAAGAATTTCTTCCTAATGTCTAATCCAAATCTCCCCTCTTCCAATTTAAAACCGTTTCCCCTTGTCCTGTCATTCCACTCCTTGACCAAGAGTCCCTCTCCAGCTCTGCTGGAGCTCCCTTCAGATACTGGAAGGCTCTTCTCTGCTTCATCCCTCTCTTGTGTTTCCCAGAGGGAGGGGAACTTCCATGCCTGGAAAAGCAGCTGGCAGGGGGGCAAACCCATGGGGTAGAGATGATGCCAAGGATCATACCAAGGCAGGTCCCTGCTGGTGCTCAACCCCAAGCCAGGCAAGCAGTTCACAGGGTGAAGGTGCTCCAAGAGCATCTCTGGCACACAGCATCCAAGGGAGGCACACACTTCCCGCAAAATGCTCAAAGCAAAAGATGGGTGCTGGTTTTGCTTTCAAAGGAATACGGTAGGAAAAAACCCACAATCCAACTAAATGTCCAGGGTGGTGGTGGGAATTCTGTACCCTTTCAACTGGGCATGACATGAAGAGCCCGTTCCTGTTGGCCGGGTGCAGTCAGAGGTGAAGCTGGGAAGGGGTTATTATTTCCATCTGTGAGGCAGATTAGTTCTGAAGACTTTTAACTTCCCTTGCAAATGGCCTAAATTAACATTGTAGGATTTTAGTCCCTGCCTCCTCTTGCCCCCCCAAAGCCTAGACCCTGGAAGTCCCATTATGCTCCTGTCAAAGGGGCTATTTCTGGAATTGATGATATGAATGAAGCCTAAAACTCCGCTCTCATTAACGTCTGCGGCTTATCCCAGTGTCACTCCTAAGCTGGTGGGACTCAGTGACACTGCAGGGGAAGACTGTCATTTCAACCCAATTTTTACATCACATTTGCACAAAAATTTCCAGGCCTCACCAGCGCTTTCAGCACATTTGTCAAATACCAGCTCCTGGCCTGGCGAGCACAGGCTTTGCCTGGCACGATAGAAATGACTGCGGGTGGCTATGAGGGACCTGACTCTGGTCATGGCCCATGGGTTCAAATGATGTCTCCTTGCCCCGGGAAACAGGTAGCAGAGCAGAGTCAAGGTGCCGTCTGGGCAGTTTGATGCATTTCTGCAGTTGGGGTTTATTGCAGAATACAAGCTTGCAGCCCCTGGTGCTGCAGGGCTCTGCCTGGGCATCGGTCCCCACTTTGCCCACAGAGCCCCACTCCCCATCACGCTGCTGTGCTTTTGAGGGCTCCAACCCCATCTTCTCCTGGCAGTGGCCGGGCAGCAGCATGTTGTCTCGGAGCTGCTGCTTCGCTGGAGCACCACCACTGCTTAGGGAGAGCTGGAGTAGGGGGTCAGGGAAGGAGCTGGAGAGGAGAGGGAGGGATGCAGGAGAGGAGGGGAGGAGAAATGGCAGAATCTGCTTGGGAGTAGCAAAGCACCAAGAGAAGAAGTAAATATTATCCCCATAAAGGAGCGTATGTCCCTGTAAGGCATCACAAAATGCTGCTCTCCATACCAGGCTTGGCCCTTGGTGGGGCTGCCCAGCTGTCCCAGCGAAGGGGACCCCCATCTCTGGGGACAGGTGATGCTGTAGCATGGTGGTACTTGCTCTCCCTGTCCCCAGTCCGAAGGGCAGACCGGGAGCAGTGTGTGTGCTCCAGCTCGGCCGAGAGAGCCCAGGCTGCTGATGGACCCAGCATCGTGCCCTCTGTCTTCTTGGTTGCTGCTGCCCTCGAGCAACAGCTTCCCCTTTAATTCACTTGCTGGTAAATTTGATCCAAACTTCTGCAACCAAATCATAGCAAGTATAATGCAATATTTTTCTCTTTTGATTACATTAAGCTGGGTAGCGCTGGCTAATTGAATCTGAGGCTCTTGCCTCTTAATTAGGAAAGGTCAGGCTTTGCCAAGTGCGGGCAGGTAGCATGGGGATCCCTTGTGGTGAGGAGGGGGCTGAGGGCTCTTGCTCTGTGCAAAGGCTGCTGTTCATAGCAAGAGAGTGACTTCTGGATATTTTCCTTTGTTTTGTTTTTTTTTTTTAATTTTTGTTGGTGGAATCTGTGAGTTACGGCTGTCTGCCTTCACCAAGTTGATGGTAAAAGTGTGATCAGCAGGTGACCCTGAAAAGCGGGGACTCTGACATCCATGGGATGGAGATGAAGTGATCAACTTCTGTGTGCGTGTGATCCCTGTTATTCATTGTTTTTAAGCATCAACCCTACACTCCCTGCCTGCTTGGCAGGAGAAGGGGGTAGGATGTCCTGTCCCGGGCCAGCTCCACTCCCTGCAAATATTTATGTCATCTCAAACGGGCTGTGGGCTCAGCTCGGCACCGTGGTGAGAGGCAGTGGCAGTGCCACTGCTGCCTCTCGCATTTGCTGTCACCTCCTTGCCTTGGCTGCTGGCTGAGGACCAGGGTGGTCCGTGATGCTTCCCAAAGCCCCGCTGCCCCTTCGCTGCCCAGGCAGCATCAGCAGCAAGCAGCATTCAAGAAAGCACCTTCTGCTTTTTGCTAATTGAAGAGTTTTCCTTTGTCAGCCTCTCGGCTCAAAGGAGGGTCGGTACAAAGCCGTAGCCATCAGCACTTTGTGCGCCTCTGAAAATCCCATTAGCAGAAGAAAGAGCTCGAAGTTTCATTCAGCTGGAAAAAAAAAAACATAAAGGGAGGGTGGGTGGGGGGAATAAAATAACCCCCCCAAACCTTCTGATCTATCAGCTGCACATTAACATACTGCTCTTGGCACTGCCAAAGTCCCCATCCTGGGAATATTTAATCAGGGTGAAGCGTTATATAGGACTGAAATGTATTTGCTTGAGGGTGTGATATGCTGATAAGTGGGTCTGTGGTGAAAGACGGGGAAAAATACCCTGCCATCGGCAAGTAAAATCCCCTGACGCCCTCTGGGTCTCCCCCTTCCCCAGGCTGTTTTCCTGCCTGTGTGATGTTTGTCCCTGCGAGGGGAGTTTGGGGTGGGAGGGCAGGGACCAACCCTGGGTTTGGGGCAAAAACAGAGCTGAGGAGGTGAGACGGGGGGGCTGTGCCTATGCCAGCACCTGCACCAAGATGGGGAGAACTGGGGGGCTCTGGGCAGCTGGGTGCTGCTGTGGGTAGGTGGGTGCTGCTGCCTGCGCTGGTGAGGACCCTTCAGTGGGTTGCACTTGGTGCTGGTCCCCACATCTCCCTCCTGGCTGCATCTCATTCCCTGTGTGCAGTGGGTTGTGACATCTCAGGGGGGCTGCTCTCTCCTGGCTACCCTCTGCTTGCAGTTAGTCACTCATGCCAATGCCAGCATGCTAAAGAGCATCAACAGGCACCCATGGTTTTGCCATCTGGAGGAGGACCAGGAGGGTGCCTTCGGTGCCACCCTTTGCTGTTCCTCCCATTTCAGGCACTGCTCAGCTCTTTGTGAGGGGCTGCGGTGAGCATGGAGCTGCTCATCTGCTCTGGGTGGGCGTTAGGACCGCTCTAGGCTTCAGAGAGAGAGGAGGTGAGGTCAGAGTGTCTTCAAGCAGGTGAACATTGTGGTTGTGTGCCCACCTCTGCTTGCTGAGGAGCTTGTGCTCCCCAGAGAGCATCCAGGCAGCAGCCCGCTGTGGCAAAAGCATCACCCAGGTCCTGTGCCCAGCTGAGATGGAGCCTGTGGAGGAGAGCCAGGTCCAGCACAGGGTCTTCTTCATTGCCATGAAGGATTTTGCACAAAGTGCTGCTTGTCCAGGGGAGCATCCATCTGTTTCTGCAGGTTTTGACTCAACAAAGCAGGCTGCTCCTGAGCCTCCTCGCTTCTCTGCTGAGTATCTCGCACAGTCCTTGCAGGCGCACGCTCCTCACCCGTTTGGGATCTTACAGGGATTTATCTTTTTAATTTTAATTTCTTTGTATGTTCTCAAGAGCTTTGCAGTTCCTCACTGGCAGAGCCTTGGATGTGGCTGGCTCTGCAGAGGGATGCTTTCCAACCCCCCAGGCCAGGGAACACTTCTGGATTCCCCGCAGTTCCTGCCCCCTCTTCCAGCCTGCCCTCCACGCCTGCCCCCGCAGGACTATATTTGGGCTAAATATTCCAGCCCATAGCCCCAACCTGACAGTTGGAATGTCTATCCCGATATCTTGTAAACATTTCTTCTGATTAAAAGATCCAGATTGCTGGCGACCAAGCCGTGACTCAGCCCCATGTGATTTCCCAGGAATTCGCCCAGGATGGGTGGCAGGAGCTGCCAGCTCCAGCCCCGCGCACCCGGTGGGGAGGCACCTGCTGATTCATCTTCACCTTCTTCTTCCCCAGCCTGATAACGCTACAGCACGGGTTCCCAAGCACCACCTGCTACCGCGTTGCAGCGAAAGCTCTTGTCTGACAAGGGCCACGCTTATTTTCCTGGAGCCTGGAAGCTGCTGGTTGCACCCAGGCAGGAGCGTGGCCCCAGGTGCCTGCAGGTCACGGCAGCCGATGGGGTGTTTTCCAGCCTAAGCTGAAAGATAACCCTGGCACCACGTTACACTGCCTCCTGGATTTCACATCTCTGTGCCCTGGGCAATCAGGATTTGGCTGGAAATTCTCCCTAGGAGGACGAAAAAAAATTTGGAAACAGGTTTGAGCCATCACTGTGAAGATTTGCTGCGGCAACTTTGTTTTGCCCCAAAAGTAACATCGTCCCAAGTCTGTCCTGGCAGCTCAGCCCTTTAAAATTCATCCAAGAGGCAGCAGTTGGGGCAGGGGATGGATTCTGCTGGACCTCAAAGTCTCAAGGTTTTCAGGCAGTCAGTTAATGGTTTTGACGGTCTTAATTTGGAGTAGGAATGAAAAGTTCAAGCAGTGACTTCAGGGTAACACCCCCGGGATAAACTCTGACATGGTTAATAGAAAATTGCAATGTTGTTAAAGTGCTTTTCAGGAAAATGCCAGGAAAGGAAATTAACAGCGTTGTTTTGTTTTGTTTTGTTTTTTCCCTAAAAGTTGATATCGTTCTTTTAATTTATTTTTTTAATCCATTACATCAGCACTCAACACTCTCACCATGCAACTTTCATTTTATGGCAGTTTTCATGTTAGCTGTAGCCACTGGTGTCGGCGTGGGAAGAACACACCATGGGTTTGCTGTGCAGGTATCTAAATGGCAGGCAGGCTCTCCACACAAAACCAGATAAAAGCTAACTTGGAGAAGCTGGCATGTGCCTTGCTTTAAAGACCAGAAAAACCTTTCTGATGCAGCGGTGGCTGCTCGTGGCTGCTTGTTTGGATCCATTGTTTCCTTGACGGAGTGCCATGTAGGTGGTTCGAGAGGGTGAGCATGCTGGTGATCCTGCTCAACTGCGTGACGCTGGGTATGTTCCACCCCTGCGAGGACATCGCCTGTGACTCACCGCGCTGCAGGATCCTCCAGGTATGGCTCAACCACTGCTTTTACCTTAACAGCCCCAGGTTGATGGGAAGTGGGAAAAACCGACCTGGAGCAGAGCTGGCTCCAGCTGTGGTGGAGGTACCCTTGGGGTGGTTGCGTCCTGCCTGCACCAGAACTTAAAAAAATGTTGATTTTGGTGCTTGGATGTGAACACACAGTGTCATCAGGCAAAGCGCCTGCCAGGCTGTGCCAACTCCAGCATAGCCAAGCTTTGTTTGGAGTGCTTGGGGAAGATGAACCAACAAGTCTGTAATGAAAGCAGAGCCCAAAATACACTTGTTCCTTTATCCAGTGCTGTTGGCCAGACTGGACTCAGGGGAAGACACAGGGCTGCTCCCAGCTCTGCCTCTGCCCAGGGATTTTAGCCCTCAGTCATGCAAAAGGAGATTTTGTTGGACTTGGGTCTCTAGTTCTCTGGTGCAAGAGTGCAGTGATGCAGGAGCATCCCTCCTTTCTTTGCAGAGCTTTGATGATTTCATCTTTGCCTTCTTCGCTGTGGAAATGATTGTCAAGATGATTGCACTGGGGATCTTTGGGAAGAAATGCTACTTGGGAGACACTTGGAACCGCCTGGACTTCTTCATTGTCATTGCTGGGTAAGTTCTGCACGAGTCTGTCTCTCCCTGTGCGCCTCTGTTGTCATTCATGCCACTGCTTGGCAAGTGTCGGATTTGGGGGAGTGGCTGGTTTGTGGTGGTGAAGGCTGGGGACTTTCTGGACATCAGTGTTGTCGGCGTTATCCATCCTGGCTCCATGGTGGGGATCACCACCTGGACTGCAGTGGTCCCTTTGGTCCTGTCCATAGCTTGTGGGAGAGCTGACGCTCAGCTCATGGAGCAGGGCAGGGCAACAAAAGCTGTTTGTAGTGGGTTTTGGCTAGCCCATGCCCTGGGGCTCCTTGCTGGGTGATGGACTCTGCTCTTCTCCCTACAGCCCCGCTGGTGGCTTTGGTTTCCATCAGGCAAAGCGGTGATGAAGCAAGCGGCTGGGAGCATGGAGTGGTTTGCCAGGGAGGATAGTTCAGTGAAATGTACGTGATTGCCCTCGTTATTATACTCTTTTTTTTAAAGTGAGGGAAAGCAACCAAGTTTGCCTTTTTGAGTGTTTTCCTTTCAGAGGCACCTGGTTTGAATTAAAGGCTCTTCCAGCACCCGAGAGTCTCCTGGCGGAGGTTGGAAATCCACATGAAAAGTCCCTGGCCCTTGGCCAGTGAGCTGAATTTCTTTGACACACAAATCGCTCACTGACCCTTGCCTCCCCTCCCCGCTCCAAGAGCCTTAAAACCTTTGGGAAAACAGTGTTTTTTTCCTCTTTTTTCCTCTTTTGATAGATCAAATTTACTGGATTTTCCTGGAAAGGATCAGGGGGCACTCCCACTCTTTTCCTGGCGTGGGTTTGGTATGCCTCAAGAAGGAGCAACACCTTCATGGGCTTTGCTTATGGTCCATAGGTCTGTGCTGACCCCATAAGGTCTTGGCAGACATCTCTACTAAGCAACTGGGAGAACCAAAGCAGCAGCCCAGTAAAACTAGTAAGGAGGTGCTGGGTGTCCCAGCGCATCCTTGGCCTGGGAAACCCGTCACCATGGGACACTGTAGAGGCCAAAAGATGTGTGATGGCTCAGACAGGAGGGCAGAAAGAACAACAGCTGTCCCTTGTAAACCCGACTTCTTCAGGAGGCCACAAGCTCATACTTAACAGCTGCACCAGCCTCTGGCTCCTTGGCTTAGGAGAGGACTCAGAGTTTCCTGCTGAAGTGTCTGAGCTTCAGCGGTGGGATGTTGGACAGAGTGGGATCCTGGATCTGACTGGCTCTGCTAGGGCTGTAAACATCAGTATCATGACCAAGAGCTAAAACCACCCTGCATATTCTTTATTTCTTCTTCTTTATTATTTCTTACACTAGAGTTTTGATGAACAACCAGACTCAAACAAGGCCAAGTATCCCACTTGGGGAGGCTTGGGAAGGTATGGCAGTGGGCATTGGGCTCCTTCTAGCTCTGCTGCCTTGGAGTGCTTCTGCGTTCCCCTCCCAGCCCAAGCCTGTTGAGCTTGCAAAGCATTTGGAGCTAGAGAAGGGTTGTCTTTGATGTGCTTCTATGGAAGCCCCACCATGATGGGATCTCAGTCTAGAGGGGCATCAAGCAGAGACTGTCTTAATTCCTGCTGCGCTTTGCTTAAGCAGCATCTGATCTCCTACCCTTCTACTGCAACTGGATGGGCATTTGGGTCTGTGAGATCTACCTCCTTCCCAGACAGAGCATGGAGAGAGGCATCAACCTCTCCTTGACACACCCGCCTTCTCACAGCCCCCATGCACGGGGACATTTATTTGCTGCAGAGGTTTTGCAGCCTTGCAGCTTGACCGCTCCCGTGACTCCTGCCAGATCGGTTTTGCCTCTCGCTAAATGATGGGTCCTTCCTTCGCCTGCGTGAATTGTTCCCATCTGGGCCCCATCAGAACCAATTCAGCTGACAAAGGATTGAACGGGATTTAAATACGAAGCGGAACCTCTCCTCCCCCAGTGCCTGCTTCCTCTGCTCCCTTTTGCACCCTTACGCTCTCCTCCAGCCCTCTCCCATCCATCCTGGAGCGCTGCATCCTGCTGGGAGCATCGCTGCTGCCAGGAAGCCAAAGGGGCTGCAGGAAAGGGCCACTTCTGTAGTTACTCTAAAAAAATAAGGGACCCGAGCCCATTATCAGACTCAAGGTGTAGGTGAAGAAACACTGCAAGAACAGAGAAAAAAGCACTCCAGGGTCAAATCCCAACCAGATGGAGGGAAATTCCTTTAGTAGCCCCTGAGTGCAGCTCCGTGGTTCCCTCAGGGGGCAAATTACCCTGATGAGCATCCAGACTGTGGTGCTAACAGCAGAGCTCAAGAGGGAAGGGATCAGCCAAGCTCAGCGCGGAAGCATCTTGCATCCGAGGGGGTGCATGATGTGGGGAAAGGAGCCAGAGCTGAGATGTGGCCCTGGAGGAGGGTGTGTGCTGGGACGATGCTCAAATCCCCTCTGTATTGGCTAGATACTCGATAAAGTGCTTCACATTTTTATGCAGGTCTCATGTAAGGGCTTCAGCCAAGTTCCCCGGTGAAATAACAGGAGAAGAGACCCCTAAACTACCATTTTGATGTGGTCCTGGTGATCACAACGAAGCAGCTCTGCTTCTGCCTTCCCATTTTTTCCCCCTCCCTATCTTCATGCAAGAGACAGGAGCAGGGAAGCAGCAGGACAGCCTGGGATCCCTGGGATACTGCTTTCCCTGCCGCTTCCCTGTCTACGGGTTACAAAAAGTGATGGCAGGGGGAGAGGAGAAGCAGCAAACCATGGTCTGGGGGCGATCAAGTCGGGAAGGCACATCGTGCTGGGGGACGTGGGAGGTGCTGTGTGCTCCCATGGTGAGACCTCCAATAGAAACCCTTCCCAAACACCACTTTACAAAAAAGACCCACTCCTAAACCCTGGGGCATTTCATCCTGAAGAAGTTTCAGGACCTGAGAGTGGTTGAGGTCATAGCGAAACCTTTTTGTGTGTGTTTACCCCAAATCTGCTGCTCGCAGAGGGCTGGGAGAGCCGCTCGGGTGCTGAGCTTGCTCCCGCCGTGCTGCCGGCCACTTTCGTGGCATGCCATTAAGTACTTCTCAGCTCTGTTAAACTGTCCAGACCAATCTCATGAGCTCATGGAGAGTAAATGACTTCTTTGTGACAATGTAATGCAATTAGCGCTAATTGTAGAGTGTGTAATGTCTGCAACACATCTCTGTAATTACAGTAAAACTTGCTGGGGATGAGAATAGCGCTGTATTATCAAAACTCAGCTTAGTGAAACATGGCTTTGGCTGTAGGTTATGGAGTTGCATGGGGAAAAGAGAAGGAAAAAAAAGTGATGAATGACATAATTATGTTGTGTTATTTTAAAGGAGAGGATTTGGGGAGTTAGCTTTTAAGAGAACACTTGAAGGTTAACGGGCGTCGCAAGCCAGCTCTCAGCCTCTAAAGACAATTCAATATGATTTCGGCCTCTCCGAGCGCACAGACGCAGATGTATCAAGGATGAGCGCTTGTTTATATCCAAAAATATGCAGAGTCATTTACAGTTTAGTGCTTGCCGAGGCTCTGGCTGGTGAACCAGAGCTGTGGGATGGAGATGTGCTGTCTGGGGACCCAGCACTCACTCTGCCTCCCCTTCCTTTGGGCAGGGAGCTCTTCTCCGGTCAGTCTGCAGGAAGAGGGTGTTCTCAGTTTGAGATCTACCTGTTCCTCAGCTGGAGCCGACCCCATCCCCAGCCTCAGTTTTGCAGTCCCACCAGCTTGTTTTAACTTTGGCCAGGTAAGGACTTCCCTGAATCTCTGCATCCTAGTAGATTGAGTTGTGCTTTGAACCATCCTCATCAAAAAAACACCACAAAGCAAATCCGAAACAACAATGGTTAATTGTTTTCACAGGAGAGAGGCTTTAAATCAGGGGGTAATTCGGCATGATGAAGCTTACAGGGTTCTTCTCTGCCCTCCCTAGACACAGAGGCTCGCAGTACTCAGGATCCGTGCCTGCCTCCGAGCAGGGCTGTGCATCATCCCCTGTTTGAGTTGAACGGGTCTGCTCTTACTCCGGGCTCCGTCAGTCCTGTTTGTCCTTTGCTCATTGTAGCAGTAACGGGTCTCTTAAAAGACTTTGTAGGAAAGTTAAACACTTCTGGAATATTTTGCTTACAATTTGAGACGAGCTGGGGATGGAGGTGGCTGGCAGGCTGCTGTCTTCAGGAGCACAGGCACCGTTCCTTTTTCTCTCTGCTTCCTGAACATTTCTTCTAATGTTTGTTATCATTTTTTTCTCCCTGTGTTGAAGGCTGTATTACAGAGTTAGCTCCGCTGAAGCCTTCATAAACAACACTTAAGGATGTCTTGCTCCCTCCCAGTTTTGAGTGCTGAATTTCAGGGATGAAATATGCTGCAGGAAGCCTTGCTGTATTCTTAGATAACAGGAGAAAAAGGGATGCTGCAGTCCACTGCTCCATCCCTGCTCCATCTAAGCCTGGATGGTTTCTGAAACGCTCTTTAGTTCAGAAATTGGGATGAGACGATGCCAGACTGGTCTCCGTGGGGAGCCACGATCCTGTGGCTGCAAGGCTTCTGCTGAGTGCTTTGGGTGAAGCTTCCAGCATGTGGCCTTCACCTCAAAGCCCAATTGGCTTCACAAGCGGGCAGGGCACTGAAGGGCACTGTGTCTCTGTGAGGCTGATCAAGGGCTGTTTCAACTCAGTTCAGAGATGGGGAAGAAAGAACCGACTTGGGACTGCCCACAGGAGTCCCTGCTGCGACTGCGGGCAAAGGCTGTTCTTTCCCCATGTATTAGTCCCTTCATCCCTTAAAAACAAACCAAAGTATAGATAGAATAACAGAAAGACAGGGATGAATGTTGCTTTTTTCATCCCCTCTGCCTGCTTCTATTGATCCTTCTCGCACTGAGGAGCAGCACCTTGGAGATGTGGCTGCGCGGTGCCCTCTGTGCTGCCTGGGCACCCTGAGTGCCGTGGGGTAATTGCCCGTGTAAGCAGCCGATTTGCACACGCAATTACCCAATGTGCAATCACAGCTGCAGCCCCTTTGAGCTGCAGTGAGAGCTGCTCCAAACCCTCTCCCAGGAGTCTGCCCCTCTCTGTTTTCCAGGATGGATGCGAGTGTCCTGGAAGCCAGGAGCCTCCTTCCCTGGGTCCTGCTGTGTCCTGGTTAATCTTGAATTCAGTGCTCGTGGCTCCAAGCAGAAGTGACAGAGCCACATCAAGATGATACTCATGATCACAGACCTCCAGGGGTTCAGAATCTGGGGTTGAGCTTTGCAATTTAGAGCTTTACATTACTTTTGGGAGGATGAAAAGCAGCCAAGACCTGGGGCTGGTAAAGATGTTCTCTGCTCCGTGCCGCCTTACCACAGCATTTACAACCTTCCAAGCAGAGCATCCCAAGCAAGCCACGTCCCTGACTCACACAAACCTGCTGGGTAAAAGAAACCCCTCTGCAACCTCCCTCGCAGCTGAGCTGACTCAAACCCACCTGTGAAAAGCCTAGGTTTTTTTGAAGTTTTAGGACTTTTAAAAAGAGAATTATTTTAATTCTTTCAGTTCTTCAGCTGAACTTGCTGCTGCTTCAAGAGCCTCATTGGTCAAGTGTGCTGGCGGGGACACAGAGTGTGGCTGGATCCAGCAGGCTGCAGAGCTCACACTCCCTCCGGTGCTATTATTTTTATTCCATTCAGCTTGATTAAAATGAGTATTTTTAAAATTAAGCAACACCCACGAATGTGGTGGGACTCGCGAGGCTTAAAAATCAAAAGTGGAACACGGCAAAGGCGGCGAGGGCCAGGAGGAAATTTCATTCCAGCTTTCTGAAGATACAGCGCTGCCTAAATAATTTCCCCTTGTCTTTTTCAACACCGATGGCTTAATATCATCCACTGATTGCTGCGCTGCATAGATAAAGGGTGTCTGGGTACCCAGTTTTGGAAACCTTTTAATGCCAAATAAATCTGAGCCTATCTCTCGCTGGCAGGGAGCAGAGGGGTGGGCAGCTCATGGGGATGCTGCCCTGCCTGCGGGCACTGCTGCCCTGCCACGGCTTCCTTATGTGATCTCGGTCACTTCCCCTGGCTGTGCAGCACCCCCAGCACCCGGCTGTGAAAGAGGAGAGCCCAAGTTTTCCTCAGAAAGTTTCCCTCAGTACAAATTCCGTGGCTTTGATGGGTTTTCACACCATTTTCTGCTTCCCAAGCAGGAGTGATCCCCGGGGATGTGAGCAGAGCCAGGGCTGCAGGCAGGGTGGGTTGGAGAGGTGATGCTGGGTAGGCGTGGGAAGGCTTTGGTGGCATTTCTGTGCTCTGTTAGAGTCTCGCTGGGTAAGAGGAGCCTCTTCAGCCCCCCCTGTCCCTCCAGAGCTCCTGAGCATCACTTCTGCCTCCACTGCAGGCAGGGGTGCTGCCTGCCACTGTGCTTACACGATCCTTCCCAAGGCTTTGGGGTTTATATGAAAGGAACCCCTGCATGCTCCGAGTCTCTCTATCTGCCAGCAGAACAGGAATTAATTTCAGCTGCCCAATCCATCCTGAGCCATCCCTTGCATCTGTCTGTCTGCTCAGTCCTGGGAGTTTTCCTGCTTGGAGGAGTGGTTGCCAAAGGTTTGCATCAGCTCTCTCCCTCGGCATCCCACCACCAGCCCGATGTACGTCTGGCTTTGCAGATGCTCTGCTTTTATTCTTAGAAAGTCCTAAATATTTCCGCTTTCCTTCTGAATAACTCCAGCAATCGGGGGTTGCTGATCACTCTGATGAGTCTCAGCATTTGCTGTGAATCTATCCTATTTAATGCTGAGTGTTTTTTCTGAGCCTTTTACTTGGCTGGGTACCCGGGTCCGTGGCAGAGGCGCTGACAGGCATCGCGCTTTCCTGTTTGAACAGAAATGACATTTGAGTTGAAGCTTCATCGGGGACTTTTTACACTGCAGATTTTTCAGTGCATAAATGTTATATATGCTGGTAAATGCACCTGTCACCCCACCAGTTGGTGACATCCTGACATTCCCTATCCCTGGGTGCCTTCCCTTGCCAGGGACGTGGATTGATTCCTCCCATTTCCTTGCCTTGGGAAGTGACCTTAGAGCTGGGGATTGGTAGGCTTCTCGTTGGACTTGCCCTTTATTAATTGATTTTTATGCACTTCCTCCTTTCCCCCCACCCCAACACTGTTCTCTCAAGGCCCTTGAGCTCTCAGTTATCAGCAACGTGTGGATCCTGTAGTCTAGGGCTGGGCTGAGCTTGCAGTAACGCTGGTGCCGGTAGCAGTGTCTGGCAGCAGGGACAGGAAGGCAGCTACCTGCTCTCAGTCTTGGTGTTCCACTGTTTGTTGTTGGTTGGTTGTTTTTTTAAGTTTTTAAAGTGAATTTTAATTGTTTTTTAATACGTTAAATCTAAATGCGTTTTGTAACATGCCCTTTGCAGATTACAAGCACACGCAGCTCTGGAAGCGAGTCTAGAGCTGTCACTAATCAAAAAATGATTTGTCTTGGTGCAAATAACCATATGCTGCTCTGAATTTTGCTGGTAGCCTCTGTTCTAATAATGGATGAAAGAAAAGCTGTGTGTTTGACACAGGTTTTTTACCCGAATCCTGCAAACCCTATGAAAATCTTATTCTCAAACAGCAAGTGAATCTTGGGAACCATTAAAATACAGGGACGATGTTGCCCCTCTCTTTATGGCAGCCAAAGCTCACCCAATGTGGTGAGTCCTGTGCACCGAGGAAGGGGCTGGTTTTGTCACTGGGGCCAGGTGGGCTTTTGTGGACACACTGCCTTCCTCACCAGTCAGAGGATAAGAATAAACTCATCAGATGCGTCTGTCCAACATTCTACCCTGTGGCTGTGGGACTCAGCTAAATACAGAGGAATAGGCTGAGGGTGTTTTGGTCTTAGACACAGTTGATCATCATCACCCTCGTTAGAGCCTATCAAGAGAAATGAGGTAAAGTGTCACTGCATCTAGTGTGGAGTTGTGTATTTGGGGACTAGGAAGAGAAAGTCTTCTTCACTCCAGGTGCTTCTCACCTGCTGATGGCCAAGAGGGAGGAGGGTGGGTTTGATTGATCCCAATAAGAGCAGAAGCCTCAAGTGTGCTCCAGCCGTGGCAAAGCTAACCCAGCGCTGATGAATCCTGCAGGATTTCAAATGGGGAAGGAGGGGGCAGCACTGATACCTCTGTGCAAGGTGCCTGCTGTCATAGCCTCCTCCAGAAGTGTGATATCTGATCAGGTATAATTAATTCAGGCTAGGGCAGATGTGGAGAAAGGCTGTGATTGGGAAGAAAAGAGCCTGTCTTTGAGATGGGGCTGGAAGAGCTTGGTTTGTTTGGCTTTGCAGAATCAAGGCTGAGAGATGTGATTTGTCCTCTGTAAATACATCAGGTGAGTAAACACCAGGGACAAAGAGCTATAGAAGCTACTTAAAAGACAGCGCTGGCATAAGAACAGATGGATATGAGCTTGTCCTGAATAAATTCAGGCTGGAAGTTAGGCTACTAACCACCTAACTTGCTTTCAGATGGAACTTGATAATTTTTGGAAGAGATTAATATCCTGTGGTTACCCATGGCAGCGGGAGCTGGGCTGTGCAGGAGCCTCATGGTCCTCTTCCTTGCCTTTGCCTGGCTCTGCCTCTTCAAGAATGGTTTTGGGCAGAGCTTTTGTGTTTTCCTGTGACTGGAAAGCAAAGTCTCAGTGATGACAAGACTGATGGCCCTGTTGTGAATGAGCAAAGTTGCCATGAGCGGAATGAGTCAGTGCTGGGTAACCCCAGGGACTTGCAGTAGTCCAAGTGCTGCCTCAGACTAAGACATGTGAAGGTTGCAACTCAGTGTCCTGAACTGTGAAATAACCACATCAGGCACTGTGTAGGAGGTTCCTTGGTCCATGTCTGCTCCATGTGTTATCTACCAGTGTTTTCTGTTTTGATTTGTGCACTTGCCCATCCACCTGAGTCCCACCTGCCAATGATTCCTGCTGGGCAGAGCTAGCACAGCTCAGTGTCCCGTGTTGAGCACCTCCTGTGTCCTGCTGAAAGAGCCTGCACCAGGGGATGCTCCTCTGCTTGTTGGAGTTTTGGTGGTGCTCAGCACAGCAAACCCAGATTTGTCAGAGTACATGTGCAATTGTTGTTAAAAATGGGGCTGTGGCTGGCAATTGCCCTCCTGCAGTGTGCAGGGACTTTCAGAAGCTTCTGCCCTGGACCTTTACAAAAACAGTAACTAAAGCAGACGAGGGAGAGAGATCTGTGGCTGCATGGGCTGGTGTATCATGTTCTCGCTTGTTGATTTTATTCTGATACGCAAACAACCCTTAATTAATTCTTCTGGCAAACTTTCCAAGTGGGAGAGATGCAGTAACAAGTCCTCTTGTGAGTGGTTGGCATATAATGTTTGATTTGTAATGTTTGATAATCTAACATTTCTCCAGAAGATCCATGACGCCGCTCCGTGTTCGTGTCTTTTGCAGGATGCTGGAGTACTCCCTGGACCTGCAGAATGTCAGCTTCTCAGCGGTCCGCACCGTCCGTGTCCTGCGGCCCCTCAGGGCCATTAATAGGGTCCCTAGTAAGTTGGATTCTTATTCCTCCCAGCTGATGCAAGTTCTTTGTATCTGTGCCCTAAACATGGAAGAGCAAACACAGATGCTTCCCATTGCAGCTCAAGCGTTCACCCAAGCCTAATAGCATGAGGTCCTACTGTCACTCTCTGGCTCCCAGTGCCTAACACTGTCCTACCTTTAAATAATATTCCTTTTGACACCTGTGGGATCAGAGATAAGCCATCAATCAATAAAATATCCAGGACTGTCTTCAGATGCATTTCTTTCTCGTATGAAGAGGGTCTTAGGAGGTTGCTAACGTGAAGGAATGGAGGTGATAAGGATGGATTGAGCCAACAGCCTTTGCCAGGCAGCACAGGCAGAAGGGTCTAATCATGCTGCTCCCACCTTCCCTGTGCTACCCCCTCTGTTCCTGGAGAAATTGCAGTGAGGAAATCTTGTGTGCCTGGAGATGTTGAAGAGCCTCCTCTTGGAGCATCTTTTGCTGTGCTCCACAGAACTGGTCTGTACATCAGAAATCTCCAGCACCTGCAAAGCAAGCCTGGGTGGAATGAAAGAAGACTATTCAGTCCTGGTTTATCAGGTCGTGCATGAGGATCTCAGACCCTACCTTCAACAGCAAGGGGTGGCATTGCCTGCTCTTGCACAGCAGCAGGCGATTGCGGTCCAGCCCTGAGCTCTGTCCCTCTCAGGAGCTGTGCAGATTGGTGGGTTAAGCGTAGGTGCAACAGAATGCATCAAAACTGTTGTTTTCCTGGTCCTACAATCCTGGTTATCAAATCCAGCATTGTTTTAGCCAAATTAAATTTGAGTCTGAACTCTCCTATCTGAACTAGCCCAATGCCTTGACGAGAACTAATCACCTTCACTTCTACCTGCCAATGCAGGAGATGCCTGGGCTCTATTTATTTTTCTGGTCCTGATTCTTGAACTTTATCTGGCTTTGCTGCTGCCGTTGCTGCTGTTTCAATTGTTAGAGCAGCTTCGGAATCCTGTTTACAATGGTGTTTTTTTTAATCCCCACTGCTGAACTGATGGATGGCTGAATTTATCCGCCACTGTCTAACTGGGGATGTAATTCACTTAATGTATTTTGAAATCCCAGGTAATTTATCTTAGCTCCTCTGCAACACGGTTACAATGGGATGGAAGCGTAAGGTGGGAAAAGGAAAAAAGAGTTTTGTATGATGATAAATGCAGTAACCACAGAAAGTCATTTCAGTTAATTAGGAGTTGATGCAAGGTGGTTGTTCCCCAGTAGAGAAGTGAAAGAAAAACCCTGATAGAGGAGGTGACAGCATCAGGAAGAGAGAGAAAAAAAAAAAATCTTCTTGAAGTCTCAAAGTAAAGGGTGCAACAGTAAAGCTTTCTTTAAATGAAAATCAATATAAGCGAGTGAGAGAATGCAGAAGATGGGGAAGGAAGAAGAGCGAGAGATGAGCAGAATATTACAGAGATGTCAGATGAAATCAATTTTTTTGTGTGTAAATGTCAAGTTGAAGTCACCATCAATTTGTCTTTGTTACAGAACTGGCTGTTCCTGAACTTGTGAGAATTAACTGCCAGGGAGAGTCCTGTATTTTAAGGAAGCGGGGATTTAGGGTAGATGAGGAGAATTAGGAAAGGGAATTTTAATATATAGAGTGGGGAAACAAATATATCTGAGCAAGGGAGAACACCAGAGTTTGGTCTCAGGGAAGAAAGGAGACATATAATTGCTAGAAAACTTTAGAAGAGAACTTGAGATGAGGAGCAAAGGGAGGGAGAGGAAAAGAGAAGGTAGGTCATGTGCCCAGGAGCAGGGCACGGATGAAGGGAGTATCCAGGGGATTTGGGGGAAAAAACAGGACTTGGGAGCTGCAGGTGTTTACAAGCCGTGTGTGTGACAGGGACAGCGGGTGGGAAGGCAGTGGCTATCAGTGGAAGGAGAACTCTGAACAGGAAGGAAAAGTTAAGGAGGACATAGCTACAACAAGAATATTCAGTGTGGAGGACTTTTCCTTTTTGCTGACCTCTTCCTCTTCTCCTCAGGTATGCGCATCCTAGTGACACTTCTTTTGGACACGCTGCCCATGCTGGGGAATGTCCTCCTCCTCTGCTTTTTTGTCTTCTTCATCTTCGGCATCGTGGGAGTCCAGCTATGGGCAGGTTTGCTCAGGAACCGCTGCTTCCTCCCCGAGAACTTCAGCATGTGAGTCTGCACAGGCAGCAGAAGTCTCTCTCCAGCTCGGGCCAGTCTGTCCTTCCAGGAGACAGGGATATCCTCCACTACTCTCCTGGTCTTCTGTAAATGCTCCCTGCTCCTAAATGCCACCAAAACTCCTGCCCAGGCACGCGCTACCAGAACAGGTTGAGCTGTGACAATTTGTCATTCGAGTCCTGCAGGACTGTCCTTAGCCCTCAGCTGGCACTTGGGAACACCTCTGATTGATATGAGCCTCCAAAAATCCCTGAGCATTAGAGTTCAGGCTTTCTAAATTCAGCATGTTGTTAACGTGTGACCTTTTCTGCATTTGTTGAGATGTTGAGGTCTGAATCCCTTTCAGCAGCTGGTGGTGTTTCTTGGTATAGCATTTGTAGTCCCACCTAAATCCCAGGAAAAGCTGACAGAGCTGCCATACATTTCAGGGTGCTAAATCCTTTTCAGTCTTAAAGCAAGAGGCAGTCCCTGTCCCAAAGTGTTATTTTTCACAGATCCCTGAATTTTAAGGCCGAGAGGACTATTGTGGTCAAATGGGGATTTGTAGAATCTGGTTTCATGATGAGCCAGCTTGCCGGGTGAAGGAATGTTTGAGCAGTGGTTGAAATATCTGTCTGTTCTGGGAACTGTAAACCTCTTTCAAACCAGGATTTCCATACCTGTTCTCCTAACTACCTGCCTTTTTCCACCACGTCCCTCCTTTTGAATACTCAGAGAAGGGCTGGTGACTGCCTGGCTCTGCTGCTCCAGGCTGGTGCTTGGTTATCTGGTTGGCTTCATGTATGGCAACTGCATTGCAAACAGTGCCATGAGCCCAGAACCAGAGGAAGATGCCAACCTTTTGAGCTTCCCACTTGATATTAGGTGTTATCAGCTGCAAAATAAAAGGCTCGAAAACTCTGTCACCTTTCCGTGGTTTGCTACCAAATGTTAACTTGGTGTTGATCTGACTAGATCAACACCAGGATGGAGAAGTCCTGCAAGCGCAGAGCCTTTCACTTGCACACAGAAGGATCATAGAATGGTTTAAGCTGGAAGGGACCTGAAAGATCATATTGTTCTAACCCCCCTGCCCCGGGCAGGGACACCTCCTGCTAGACCATGTTGCTTGAAGCCCCATCCAGCCTGGCCTTGACCCCCTCCAGGGAGTATGGTTAGGCTGGATCTCAGGTCTGGAGCTGACACAATGCAACTTTTATCCTCTCCCACGCACCACCTAATCAACTGCCACCCCGCTTGTAGGTTGCACACCCAAAGGGCAGTTAGGAGAGTCATTACCAGGGCACATCCCTATTAAGTAAATGGCAGCAGAGCCAGGGGACTTCACTGCTGAGTAAATCCAATAGAGCCACAGGTTTGGGTGCTGTTTAATTGAGCCAGAATTCCAGGGGTTTAGATAAGCTTTGGAGGGTATTAAAGGCAATTCTGCGGGAATTAACCAGGCTGAACTAGGCTTAAAAATATCTTTGCAAGCTTTAGTAGGAGTCCTGGCAGCATTAAAGAGATAGCTGTGTGCAGAGCAAGAAGCCAGTTTCTGGCTGGCCATGGGTTGTTTCATCTCCCTGAAGAGTGTTTTTGCCTGGTTTTCTATGGTAAAACCACCTTCGGAGGGAATTTAGGGCTTATCTATGGGCTGAACAAGCGCTGTGAAATACAGACAAGGGCCCTGTCTCTGCTTTTTAGGAAGCTTGGGAGGTCCTTGTACATAAAGTCTCTGCAAGCTATTCTCAGCATCTTCAGGAGGACAGGAGATACAGGAGCTTAAAATGACTGATTTCCATCTTACTGAAGCACCGACATATCAGAAAAGCCCCACTGGGCTGAATCCTGTTCTTAGTCCCTTAAAGTCAAAGCCAGAGCACTTCCAGATGGAGTAACTCTTAGTAATGTCATCAGACGGGCTGCTGAGCGGCCAAGTGCGCTGCCTCAGTTTCCCAAAACCCAGTTAAGGGACATCATTTCGCCCAGTGGGGGCGGCAGAAATTCCAAGGGGATCCCTTTTTAACAACTAGCTTTAAGATCCAGAATAACAAATGTCAGTCTTTGCTGTTGTAGCTGTTACCTTGCCAGACTGCTCGGAGTCAGTGTGCGAACCCCAGCCCTCTCTGGACTCTTTCAGCCCCTACACGGTGGATTTGGAGCGATACTACCAGACAGAGAATGAAGACGAGAACCCTTTCATTTGCTCCCAGCCCCGGGAGAATGGGATGCGCTACTGCCGGAGTATCCCGACGCGGAGGGAGGAGGGTCTCGAGTGCACCTTGGATTATTATTCCTACAACGACACCACGAACACCTCCTGTGTCAACTGGAACCAGTATTATACCAACTGCTCCGCCGGGGAGCACAACCCCTTCAAGGGAGCTATCAACTTTGATAACATTGGCTATGCCTGGATTGCGATATTTCAGGTGAGTCTTGTCTCCAAGCTGTTACAAGGTGGGCAAACAGCTGGTCATGACACCCAACATGTTCCCAGGGGTTGTGTAATCACACTTCTCGGGGCAATTTTGCATCAACAAGCATTTACATGGTAGTGCACGGATGTTCAAGATGGCAGTGACACAATTTGACGCCTTCTTTGAAGATGCTTCTATCTCATGTGCATGGACAAAACCCCAGTCTCCAAACTGCATGTGAAGTGAGACCATCCCAATGTGGAGCAGAGCCTAGAGACTGCTCTTGCCTCTGAGCTGTAGTTGTAGTGGGCCTTAGGTCCAGTTGGAAAGGAAGGGCTTGGATTCAACCTGGGCAGCTGGTAATGTGGCTATTGGCATTGGTGGGAACAGGATTTGGCTCCTCAGTGTCTTGTACTGCAGCAAAATCAGGTGTGGGGTGTCAGAAATGACCCAGCCAGGAGAAATGTTATTTGTGCATTCAGTGTTGTACCTGAGCCTTGACGGGTTCATTTTCCCTTCCTATCTCCACCAGGTCATCACACTGGAAGGCTGGGTGGACATCATGTACTTTGTCATGGATGCACACTCCTTCTACAACTTCATCTACTTCATCCTCCTGATCATTGTGAGTGGTCTTAGGGGAACATGGGGAACCTCCTGGAATTTGGAGAGGGCAGAGTGTAGTGACCCAGAGAAACAGGGCAGATAATACAGTGAATATGAAAGCTGAGGCAGATACCAGCCTGCTAGAAGACATGCAGCTTCAATACGGCATTGTATCACAGCTGCATTTTGCTGCAAGCATGAAGGAAGGAAGGGTGTTTAAGCTATAGTAGATACACTTCTGTTCCTTCTACTTCTCTCCTTGTGTTCCAAGGTCCTCTCTCTTAGTTGCCACCTTGAATTTAAGTTTAAAAGTGGGCAAAGCTCTGGAAGGGGAGGAGGCTGCCCAGAAATTCCCCCATATTGAAGAACCCAGATGGCTGGGTCCTTGGTGCAGAGGGGGTATTTCAGGAAAACAGTCCCCAACTTCAGAGAGCATGTTAAGAAAGGAGGGAAGAGATTACTGCCCACAGCCCACCCACACTACACAGCATCATCTGAGACCACCCACAAAGGAGCCAACAAAATGTTTCTGTGGGGTGGGCTCCATGATGGGTTTCATCTATGCAAGCAGAATTGTCTACCATGACTGGCTGAGCTCGTTGTCTAGACTCCCTTTATCTTCAAGGGAAAAAAATAGGTGCTTTAAGGGGGTGATTCATCTCCTCTGAAGGTAGACATCCAAAATAAATTAGATGCATTGCGGACTTGATGTGCCTATTTCTCTCTTGACTCTAAAGGATCATTAGGTGCCTCACTCAGATGTAGCTGAGATGAGTGAGATAAGTCCCTTTCTTGCTGTCTAATTGGACTAAGTCCAGCGAAATAGCTGCATGTTGTCCATTAGGCCATCGTGGGGATTTCTGCTCGCCTTCAAACCAGGGCTCAAACCCTGATGAGAAGGTAGGAGGTCGTTTAGTCCATGATGCTTTTTCTAGTTCATCTCTTAGCTTCCCCAAAAAAGAAACAATCCCTTGCTCTCATCATCCCCGAAATGATGGAGAGGAAGAGCAAGCAGTACTTTTCCAGATGCCATGCGAGTAGCGTTAGCAGTGTGTGATAGCCCGTTAGCACGTCAGTAATTCTCTGTGATCCAGGCTGGGCTCTGCAGAAGGCAGAACCTCATGAAAACCTGGATGGAAATAAAACCTCCAAGCTGTGGGTACAGACTGCTGATGCCCTTGCGTAACAGTCACCCGCAAATCCCGTTAGCAGGGGAAAGAGATCTGCTTGCAAGCTGCCCACACACTGCCAGAAAAAAATGCTCCTATCAGGAAGGCTCAGTGCATTCATGGTAATGCCACTAATTGTGATAATTACAACCGCTGTCTGCAGAGAGAGAAAAACACCATCTTAAAAGAGCAAAAGCTTTTTGTCAAAATAATCTTCTCGTCTTTTATCTCTGACGTCCTCTGTGGAGCGCTGGTGTGGGAGTCCCTGGGATGGGGGCTCAGGGTGTGAGTCAGCCCCTCTGTGGTCCCAGCCAGAGGTCCCCACTGGGTTACGCAGAGGATGGGGCTGGCTGGGGTTTGCCCCCCAGTCCTTGAGCCAGGTGAGGCAGGGCTATGGAGTGGGCATGGCCACCCTGAGGTGGCTGATGGTTCTTGTCCCTTTAGGTGGGTTCCTTCTTCATGATCAACCTCTGCCTGGTGGTGATAGCAACACAGTTCTCTGAGACGAAGCAGCGTGAGAGCCAGCTGATGAAGGAGCAGCGGGTACGTTACCTGTCCAACGCCAGCACCCTTGCCAGCTTTTCAGAACCGGGCAGCTGCTATGATGAACTCCTCAAGTACCTGGTTTACATTGCCCGTAAAGGCAGCAAGCAGCTTGTGGAGGTCTACCGGGTGGCAGGCGTGAGGATGGGCTTCCTCAGCAGCCCCTCAAACAAGGCAGGGGCTGACCGGCATGCTGGGAAGCGCCGGAGCAGGAAGAGGTCCTCCGTACACCACCTCATCCACCACCATCACCACCACCACCACCACTATCACCTGGGCAATGGGAACTTGCGGGCACCCCATGCTAGCCCAGAGATCAGCGACGTGGAGACCAGCTCACTCCACAACGGGACCAACCGGCTCATGCTCCCACCCTCAACACCAAACCCTCATGGGGCTCCCAGCACCACTCCCAGCAACACTGAGTCTGTCCACAGCATCTACCATGCTGACTGCCACTTCGAGCCGGTGCGCTGCCGGTCATCCCTTCCACAGCCAGGCCTTGGCTTGCCAAGCCCAGAGGGGATCCCCAAGAACATTGTGGGCACCAAGGTGTACCCCACGGTGCACCCTAGTACCTCCCATGAGATGCTGAAAGAGAAGAACCTGGGGGAGGCGGCGGTGGGTGCTGGGAGCAGCACCTTGACGAGCCTCAACATCCCGCCTGGGCCGTACAACACCATGCACAAGCTGCTGGAGACACAGAGCACGGGTGAGCCTGGGGCTGAATGTCAGTCTTGCGGTGGCCTTGCAGAAATATAAGCTACAACCTAGTTTCTTTCTCTTTCTGAATCTTTGCAGGGTTCTTTTCAGTCCACGTTACGGAGAAGGGCGATGGCTTTCCAGGTGAGGCCAGCATAAATGTTCTTATTTACCTAATACGTCTTATAACCAAAACTAGGAGAGAGGTTTCAGCCTCCCAGACTTCATATTTTCGAGAATCCAAGGGAAATTAAAGTTTTCAATGAAGTCATTTTCTTTCCCATCCCCATCTCCCGCCCAGACCAATTTATTCTGCAATTACAGGGAACACTCCCCAAGTCCCTACACTTCCAAAATCAGCCAGAACTGGCCTCAGTGACACTGAGCAGAGCTGGAGCCCAGCCTGTTCACTCTCAGATGGTCACGTCCCTTCCTCGGGGAAATACAGGGGTTGGAGATGACAGCGTTGCCCACACCATACTGCAGAGCTTGGGGGGTGGACACCTTCCAGATCTGAGTCCCAGCACATCCCTGAGCACTGCGTAGCTCTGCTCCCCACGGGACACAAAGCTCAGGGAGATCAAGTGTCTGCTTGGCACAAGTGCTCAGTGGCAATCGCAGATGCCGAGTATCAAAAGTCTGTGATTTGCTCAGGAAACCCGTGATGGAGCCAGACACCAAATGCAGCTTTCCTGGATTGGGGGTTTCATATCTTCACTGCAAGATGTGCTTTCCCCCTTCCACATCCTGAGGTTTGGGAGCTCGAGCCAGTCAAGTCCAATCCCTCTCAGCCTCCAAGAAGCATTTCTGTCCAAGCTTTCCCAGGCAGTCAATGCCTTTTCCACCCTTTCACAGTAGCATTGACCTTTCCAGCGAGGAGCTCTGCAGGGGAGAGACTGAGTCCTGCCCCAGAGCTGCACAGAGACTAAATACATAGAGCTGGGCTCAGAGTTGGTTTAGCACTGGGTTTTTATTTGCACTGCTGCTGAGTGTAAGTCAGGAGGCCTCTCCCCTTGCAGCCAGCTGGTGGAGTTTTGGGGGGAATATCCCACTGGTATTATCACCCGAGAGCCACCTGGCAGCTGGGAGCTGCCGTTGAGGGTGAAGCTGGTGATTTCAGAACATCAGCAGGCAGCAGGAGCAGGAAAGGAGGCTCCTGGTGGCAGCGTTTCCCATAATTACAGCCCAGAGCCTGCCAGGCCCAGCAGAGCTGATTGCTTTCTCCTGGCCAGAATGGCCAGAGGTATAGTGAGGTCGGCTAGGGGTCCTGGGCTGGTTGCAGTGGACCAGTGGGCAGCAAAGAGGACTTTTTAACCAGAGAGAAGGTGCTGGGGGAACCTAGGTTTTCCTAGTGCTCATGTCTGTCACATCGAGGGCAATAGCTTGGTGCTAATAGGGATGGGGGGTTGCTCCAGTGGTTGCCCGCAGCCCCCCTGTCCTGGCTGACAGGCTGCCCTGTCCTGCTGGCATTTCAGGTCCCTGCCAAAGCTCCTGCAAGATCTCCAGCCCCTGCACCAAGCTGGATGGTGGCTCCTGCAACCCCGAGAGCTGCCCTTACTGCCTCAAGGCGCTGGCGAGCGAGGCCGAGCTGACAGACAACGAGACGGCCGACTCGGACAGCGAGGGGGTCTATGAGTTCACGCAGGATGCCCACTACAGTGACCAGCGGGACCCGCAGCGGGGAAGAGCCCGGGCCAGAAGAGCGAGCCGGGTGCTGGCCTTCTGGCACGTGGTGTGCGAGACCTTCCGGAAAATTGTGGACAGCAAATATTTTGGCCGTGGGATCATGGTGGCCATTCTCATCAACACACTCAGCATGGGCATCGAGTACCACGAGCAGGTGAGTGCCAGCGCGATGTGGCGGGGATGTGGAAAGTGCTAAAGGTCCAACTTTGGGACTACCCCACTTTTGGTGGGATAGTTTGGGGGAAGAGGCATTGGGGTGCCGTAGGAAGGGTGACAAGATTGATTTTTCTCCTTCGAGCCTGCTTCCAGCTTGCAGGCAGCTATCACCGTGGCTAGGACCGGGCTGCATGAGTTCCTGCATCCCATCCCCACCAGGGATGCTCAGCACTGTGCCAAGACCACCAGCGCAGCACCACACGTTGCTGGTTTCTGTGGCGTGGGGGCCAAGGAGAGGGAGCAGCCACTTGCCGCTGGGCTTGTGCTGGCCCAGTAGGGCTAGCGGCACTGCCAGTGGCTGCGAGCTCTGAGGTCGATGCAGCTGCAGGCAGGGAAGTCTATTGAATTTGCAGTCCCTGGAGAGGAGGTAACAAATGCGTTTTCCTCCCCAGTGAACGCTCCAGCAACAGCACGCTGAGTCCAAAATAGACTCGTTGCTGGCTATTCCTCCGCTCGATTATCTGCGCCCTTGCAGGCGAGAGGCTGCCTCTGCTCCAGCCTCTCGCACACTTGTCACCTAGCAGAGCGTTTCCCTATATATAGTCATTAAGAAGAGGAGTTGCCGTGTTCCTCTTGAAATGTCTCCGTTAGGCTGACAAGAGCTCTGCTTTTTAGAGAGGCTTTTGCCAGGTCTGGTCTCACATAGGTGCTGTGGCTGCTGCCGGTGGCACCGCCTGGCGTGGTGCCCTTGGTCCTGCTGTAGGCACGGGATGGTTGCACACCTCATTTGGATTTGGAGGGGAAAGAGTTTATTAGCGGGGATGCTGAGATGCTGCAAAACCTTGTTGTGTACACCTCCAGTGCTTGAGGGCTCCCAGGGTCAGCCCAGCAGGATGCTTCTCCTGGGATGCCACTCTCCCCTCCCAGACAAACACGGCCACCCCTCTGCCAGCCTTTGCTGGGAACGCCCTTGCTGTCGAGTCGTGGCTGTTCGCTTTTCTCCCTTCCTGGCACGTTCTGCGTTTGCAGAGTCACTCGCAGCTGCACACAGGGGTGTTTCTCCCACAGCTCCCAGTGGCAGCACTGGTGGCTGCAGACTGGCTCCAAATTCCCGTGTCCTCCCGTGGCATTAATGCCTCAACGCCGGAACACCGGGGAGACGCGGCCGTGCTAAATGTGTCCCTTCCAGCCAGCGCCTTCTCCCTGACGTCCTAATACAGTCTGGCTGGGTAACTGTTGTTTTCAGTACACATTAAACAGCGATGCGCTCTGAAGTCCTGCAGGTTTCACCTTCGTCTGCTGCCCTTGGTGGGACCTCTGTGGGAAAGCTTGAGTGATTCCACCTTTATTTAACAATATCGGGAAGATCATCTCCTGAGAACCTGCAGGGAGGTGGCCTAGGAAACTGATAAACAGTTACATTCCTCCTTTGGCTGAGAGGTAAAAGCAGATCCGCCGTGTCTTTGCTGCCACTGTCCAAGGGGTGGATTGTCAAAGCTTGTGTCTCTTCATCTGGAGCATCTCTGGGGTGTTGGTGTAGGCTCCCACCATGTCTCTACCACGGGGATCATCCCACCAGGGGTGGGTGGCCAAGCAAGGTGCCATCATCAAACACCCCAAAGGCAACACAGCTCCTTAATTCTTTGGTTCAAGGGAAATAGGGCAACAGGGTGCTGGCCTCTGCCCCTGTGTCTCCAGCAGGCAGCTGGATGGGAAGAGGCAGATTTTTGTGGTGGTTTTCGGATAACAAGGTGAAGGGAGCTGGTAAGCGTGGGGGGACTCCAGACGCTGTGGGTGGTTGCTTTCTATGATGGTATTTTGAAGCTACTACTGTTCCAGATTCCTTTCTCCCAGGCATTTGGAGTGAATAGCGGAGCTTGTTTTTATTAGTTCATCTGCTCGAAGTGGTGGCAGAGAGCAGAGAGGTGTTTTTCTGTAAACTCTGGGAGGCTTATAGTCTGCAGTTTCATAATCTGACGGTTATGAGAGAGGAATTAGAGGAGAGAAATGCTGGACCAGACCTTTCTGCAGAGATTATAAACACTGAAGCATGTGATTTTATATTTTTTTTTCTTTTAGAAGAACCTTTCCTGAAAGTGCAAGTGATCAGCTGCACCAGATTTATCTTCATTGGCTGATGTTTGCAAAGACGTGAGGGGGCTTGAAGAGTACTTGACTCCGTGACTTTCTATATTAAGCTCTCTGCTTATTTAATGAATATTTACCTCTTGGGCTTTTCACATGAGGCTACCCTGGGCACACCAGGCTATATTAGGATAAATACTTTCAGGACATGTTTTATGGTGCCATGTCAAAAGCCTTGTGTTGTTTACCAGCACCTTGTTGGGGGGAGAAGACGCTCCAGCAGCTACTGTGTGAGAGGAAAGATGAGCTGGTGGTTACCCTGGGAGGAGAAAGGCTTCTTCCCTCCCATCTATCTCCGTCAGTGCCTGGGTGGGATCTAGCAGCTCTGGGACCATCAGAGCATCCTGGACTTCAGAACATGAGTTGTTCAGTTGAGGTCCTCGTTATGGCTAGGGGTGAGAATTATACTCCTCTGGAAGTTTTGCATCTCACCTTGGGACAGGCATCCTGGAGAGACCTGCTTTTCTCAATGGAAGATGCCAAAAGACTGAAGCAGTCTTTCATTTACTTGCTTAACAAACTCATCAACGAGAGAAGGTCAGGTTGGGATATTTGGGATGAAAGTGGTGGTTTGAAGGCACACCAAAATTAGTGGAAATTTGGAATGTGTTAAGAACATTGGCCCCCACCTCTTGCTGTTTGTTTGCATTCACTCATCAGTCAACCTGGCCAGACTGAGCACCCATGGCCAGGTAGTTCATGTCCCCAGGAACTCACCTCCTACCATAGGACCTTCCATCCCAGTGTTCCTCTCTATAGACCACCTTCCACAGTAAAGTTATTATCAACAAATATTTTACCGTCCTATGGCTGGGGGTCCAGGAGCTGGGTTTCCTCCAAGCTCCATCTGACATGAACTTGCTGACTTTCTCACTCAGCATCAGGTTGCTTCCACATGGTTCCTGCACGTGCATGAGCTGTAGGTACACCTGACCAGGGCTTAACTTGGCATCTTCTTTCCATCCTCCCCACCTGCCCAGCTCTGACTCTTGCTTTTTGCACTGCCGCTGGGTTCAGCAGGAGGAAAGCAGTGTGGTCAGAGGTGCACAGAGCACTCACCGTGTCGTGGCTGCTGGGCAGCAGTGTGAAATTTTCCATCAGGGAAATGACAACCAGATTGCCGCAGATTATTAATGTGACTGCTAAATAGCTTGTTTTTCTACGGAGATGAAGCAAAATGCAGGTAGAAACTATTAGCTTTGGGTAGAAGAATATAAAGGTGATTTAAAGGTAGACTCTGGGGGATTTTAAATACACTGTTGAACCAACTGACTGATTCGCCTTAGGGAAGCTGAGACTCTGCAGCGCTGTGGGTTCAAATGGCTAGGGCTTTGCAAAAGCTTGTTCTGCCATAGAGCAGGAGTAAAATGTGCTGCTAAATCAGAGGGTTTCTGTGCTGCTTTCCCCCCAGCCCTGGCTGTAAGCCAGACTGTGTTCCATAATGTGCTGCTTTTCTCTCTTTTTTTTTTTCTTTTCTTTTTTTTTTCTTTTCTCCAAATCCTTCCTTGGAGTGAAATGCAAAAGCTTTAGTACAAGACGTGATGTTGGACTCCTCAGCAGGGGAAAGAATTCAGCAAGGGCTTCCTTGAGGAAGGGCTTTGGGGTTTTGTTTTTGTTTTTAAAATCTGGTTTGCATTGAGCTGCCTGGCTGTTCCGATTTTCCTTGTCTGAACTCGCGTTGTATGAACTATACCCTACATATTCATTTGTTTAAATAGCACTTGAATTTCAGCTGCCGTCTCTGCGGTGTTTTGCCATTGTTAACATAACAAGAAAGAAACTGGAGAGTCCTGTGTTGGCCTCTCAAAGCTGCAGTCAGTTTAAATCCATGGCTGGAGCTTGTGGGGACTTGGATCTAGACCGATCCAGAACTCTGGTGTCTCTGAAGAAAGGAAGAGGAAATTGGTTCAGACCTGCAGAGAACCTTTTGCTAGTTTTTAATTGGAGAGATGGGAAGGGTGAATGACTTTCTGGGACAACACCCAAGGAGAAAAGCTCATCATCCACGGGAGGCAATGAAGTGGGAGGAGGCGATGCTTGACATCCCCTTCGCAGAATGGTACCAGGTGGAGTAGCCCCAGCTACAGTAGACAAGGTGTTGTAGGAATCCACACAGCAGCAGTGCCCCAAATCAAGGTGTGCAAGCTCCATCTGAGAAGGCAGGAGCAACCTAAGCCCGTGGTAGAACTTCAAGCTCAATTCCTAATGCCTCCTGCTGCAGGGACCCGGAGTGTGCAGGGTACAGATGATGTAAAGTTGTCACCGGTAACATTACGATCTAATAGCTGCTGCGGCATGGAAATATCAACCATCTGTGCCAAAGCGTCAAAGGAAAGCTTGCTGGCAAAACGCATTAAAATGTCTATTTATGTAAACAGTCGAGGCTGGAGAACGTGGGAGTCTTCCTAATCAGCATCAGAGAACGTGAAATTTTCAGGTATCCAGGATGACTGAGAAGGGAGGTGAAGGGTTAGAAAACCTGCCAGTGTGGAGGAACCATTAGGCTCAGGGTTCAAGCATTAATAATAGTCACCCAAATGGTATTTATGTACTTCTGCTTCTGCCTGAATTCAGTGTGCAGAGAAGAAGGTAACAGAAAATTATTAGCTGTCGTGGCACCCACTGATTTATTTCTCCATGTGGGAGGAAAATTTCATTGCTTTATGGAGAAAGTGGTGTAAGGGAGCTGGGCAGTGGGCATCTGGCAGGCTGGTGCTCCTGATCTTGAGTCTGTGCTGGTGGAGTCTGAAGTCTTG
Source organism: Thinocorus orbignyianus (assembly GCA_013400375.1). Taxonomy (NCBI): domain Eukaryota; kingdom Metazoa; phylum Chordata; class Aves; order Ciconiiformes; family Thinocoridae; genus Thinocorus; species Thinocorus orbignyianus. Next base: position 1,446,714 of record VXBW01003457.1, on the reverse strand, counting down.
GTCAGGCTGGAGGACAGCAGATCTGGATCTATTTGTGAGTGATGCCTCAAGAAATAAGGGCGTCAAAGTGAGAGGTGGGCAGTACTGTGTCCCCTCCAACCTGCACAGCTCCACCTCAGCTGGATCTGGGACATCTAAATTTTGGTTTCTTTAACATGTGGGGATTTATGTCAGGCCTCCAGGTCAGAAAGGAAGGGAATCCTTTTTTTGTAAAATATTTTTGCTGTTTCTTGCGGCTCCTTTGAATTGTTTCCTGTGAGCTCAGGGACTCAGACCTGTCCCACATCCAGGCAGCAACTGGTGCTGGAATTGGGACTCTCAGCATCACATGCTGGTGTAAACTGGTTAACCCTGCACCCCCGCTGCTGTACTCCAACTGTGGCCTTAACAGGGTAGCCTGACTTGTCTTTGCGGCAAAGTTTCTGACTTGATGCTTCCCTGTATGAATCTGATTCATTAGGCTTTGATTGAGGAGGGCACTTATGCATGTGCACGCATCCCTTAAATCAGCTAGACAGCCTTTCCCCAGGCAACCTCCGTCCGCCCCAGGCTCTTCCCAGGAGCTCACAAGGTCTCGTGCTCACACACCATCTTCTCTTCCTAGAGATATCTCTGCTTCCACTTTGGTGCCTAGCCCATGTCTCTATTTAACTCCATTACACATCTCTCCAGCCCCGTGCCAGCTACTCTTAGCCAAGCGATCAAAGCTTTGGCAGCGCAGTGAGGCTTTCCCTCCCTCGGTGTCTGCTGGCTTTGCCCAACACGGGGCTTGTATCTAGCATCAACCTAATTTCTCAGTGCTACAGCTGCATAGGGCACTCCCGGGGTAGGAAAATGAGGTGCCCTATAGATTTGCACGTGCTGTATTCAATTAGCTCCCGCTTAAGCAGAAATTACTCTTTATTAACGGTTTGTTGTTGGAGACTGAAGGAGTCAAGTCAACGCTAATGGAAGTCATCAGAGCTGTTAATCACTGGGATCACTGACTTCAAAACCAGCTCTCTGTTTGTTATTGGGGTAGTTCTTTTTATGGACCTCGGGGGGTTCTTCCGCTTGTTGGTGATTTGAAGGGTTTATGAGGTCTTGTAGGAACTCGCGTGTTTTAATTGACTCACTCGCAAAGCTCTTCCAGAGTGCCATGTGAAATACAAGGGTGCCACGGCCCTCATAGTAATTTACAAAATGGGCTGTGCCTATAAAGCAGGCTCTATCCTGGTTCTGGAGACTGAATGATTTGAAAATTAAATGAGACTTCATGCAGCTGGGAAGTATATGGGGGTTTTTGTATCAGATAATTCAGTTCTCTGTGTGCTTTGGGGATGAGCCTGTGTGGATTCCTTGACATCTACTGAAGTTTTCTTCAGCTCCCTGGATGGGGAGCCGTAAGTGTCAATCCTTTCCTGTTAATTTAGTTCAGAGTCTGAAAATACTCAGGCTGCCTTAGATCCTATCATTACAGCTGTTGTTTCAGCTGCCATCCATACCCTCGTGTTATCTCTGCTCAGGCAGCGTAGAGAAGAGACTCCGGCTCAGTGAAATGGGAAAATGATGTGTGCTTTCAAAACTCACTTCATCCCCGTGCAGATGAAAAATCACTGCTCTCTACAGATAGCCAGGTGTTTCTCCCTACTCCTTCTTTGATTATTGTGGTTGTTCCCCTTGGGTGGGAGCCAGCAAAGGCAGCTAGAGCTTCTGGAGCATCCTCAGCAATCACTGTTGTCTGGAAGCTCTCCTGATTGCTGATTATCAGTGATTTCTCAGGGATCATTCCATTTTTACCCCCAGCTCTCCTGGTAGAGATTGGTCCTGATGCTGCTCATACCCATGATTTTGCCCTGCTGCCACCCATGTCCTTGCAGAGCCCCTTCCCACCCAGCTCAGTCCCCAACGGGAGCAGGGACAGGAGCTGAGTGCCTTTTCCTTCATCTCTGCTGGATTTCAGCTCTTTGTTATAATTGTTTTTTTGCTGATGTTAGGAAACAACCAGCTTTTCCCCCGTGGACAGCTGTCAGCATTAGAGATAGTGTTATCAGCATCAGAAACCCGGGTTCAGCAGAACTGTGCAGGAGCCGTACAGAAACAGCCTTTTTCTTTCTCTTTTTTTATTTCCTCCCTCCCCGTGGTACCTTCTCAAGTACTAATGGGGAGATAAGTTTCAAACTTGGTTTAGATTAACTAGAAATAGAGGGCTTTAAATCTCAAGTACTTACAAGGTGTGACCAAGTGGAAATGCAGCTTTTGTTCAGCTTAAGCTCCTTCAAAACCTGGGCAGAGAGATGAGCCAGTTCATGTTTTTCTTGCATTTTCTAGGATAATATTCATCCAGAAATCTCAAGCTGAGAGAGATAAGGAGTTCAGGCGAGAATATCTGCTGTGTCTCTTGAGAGCAGTAAAGAGAGCACAGCCCCAGGGTGTGGAGGAAGAGAGCATGTCTGCAGGTCCTGTTTATGGTCCTGGGCAGGGATGGTGCATGGCAGATCCTTCAGGGTTGGTTGATGAGCTTCTCCATCACGCTCAGGGCTTGTCCCCTCATTTGAACCCTGGCTTTTGGGTGGGCAGGAGGTAGAGGTGTATGGGGACACCAGGGGGAAGTAGGGAATTCAGTTGGCTGTCGTTGTTCATGGCCATGGTTGCTCAACAAGGATGTAGTAGAGAGGAAGGTTTTGCACGAGGAGGTGCCATGTCCATGGGACACAGCTCCTCCCTCCCACAGGTGTGGGGTAGGAAGGGACATGTATTAACTGGAACAGGGAGGAGCAAGTGGAAAGTGAGGAGATTAGTGGTGGAAGGGGAGTCCCTCCGGTGCAGCCAGCTCTGATTTCTCTGAAATGAAAGCTGCTTTCCTCCCTTTCTTACAGCATTACTGGCTGTGGCATGAAATATTCAGCCCATAACAAAATCCTTTTTTCCCATGCGGTGATGGGATGAAACAGGACTTGTTCGCTTGTCTGTCAAAGTTATTTCCTTCTAATAAATGCCCGTAAACCCTGAACTTCCCAGCAGTCCTCCACCAGCCCACCGAGCAGAGAGCCCATTCTGTGTCTTCAGCTGCAGGAGGAGCAGAGCAAAAACCGCTGCAATCCTGCTACTTTTTGAATTTTGTTTTCTTTAAGCAGTTTGGCAAAGGATGAGCAGAGAAAGCCTATCGGGCTCCGATGAAGCGGGGCTCTGGTTCGTGCTGCTGGACCCAGGACGATAGCTGAAGCCTGATGCCTTTTAAGGAGCCCCAAAGACAATGAATGTCATGGCAGAAAATATGTGTGGATTGAGTTTCTATTTATAAAGTAGCAAGAGGCTCTGGAGCTCAGAGGTGCTGTATTTACCAAAGGGAACCAAAGTGGTTTTTCAGATGGCCGTGGGTCAGTGGGTGCACTGAGGTGAGGGAGCGATGTGGGTGCCATGAGGGCAGGGCACGGAGAAGGCTCCTTGGTTAACTGAGGACACAGCTGTGAGCTGTAAATGATGGTGAATGGCGTGGGAGAGGTCAAGAAAAGGCACCCCATTTTGTTAATTAATAGCGGCTTCTGTTCATCAGAATTTCTTGTGTTTTGCCCCAAGACTTGTGGTCTGGCTCCTGTTTCAAGGCAGACCTGGTGTGAGTCTGCATGCACACGAAGGATGGAGAGGATCTTAGTAGAGTGGTGTCAGGTTGAAAATTGGGTCTTTGTGTGACCCGTTTGATTTTTATTTTTTCTTATGTATATATATTAAAAATCTGCAAGTGATGAGTCAGTAAAATGTTGTTGGTGTTTCCTGTGAAATAGCTGAGGTCGGTATTTTCTTTCTGTTATTTTTCCTTAGTTGCCATGGTAATGATTTCAGAAGGTTTTATTCTGCAGCCGTTTCAATGGGTTAGAAGTTTTCATGGTCTTCTGGATCTGTTTGCAGAAGCAGAGCCCTCGGGATCAGGATGGATCTGTCTCCTGGCCGGTCACCCCCTCCCTCCCTCTGTGCTGTGGCGAGACAGAGTGGGGTTTTTTTGTATTTTATTTTATTGTTAGCAAGATAGAGAGGAAAGACCCTGCGGTGCTTCTGCTCTTTTGTGCTGCCATCCCCAGGGGCAGGGGCTGGGCAAGACCATACTTGGTCGCAGCCTGGAGCTCGCTGCCTGGGCAAGGGGGAAATGGGGATGGATGGGTCCACGCCAGACATGCCCACAGTGCTGAGTGCAGGAGGATGATGATGGTGATGGTGATGAAGAGTCTGTGCCATGCCTGTGCCTTATATGGGTCATGGCTGGAGGAAGGCAGGAGTAGAAGCCTTGTAAGCTCTCTGCACCATCTGCCAGGGCACTTGGTTGCGTTTCATCACGCAGAGGGGGTTTGTCTTTTGGAAATTAGGGAACACAACTCTTCTGGCTTCTGTTTTTAATGACCCCAGCCCCCGTCCTCACCTTTTTCCCTACTCGTTGCCTGCAACCTCACTTGCTCAGCCTGTACCTTGGAGCCCCATGCATAGGAAAGGAGTAGTTTGTTCCACCGTCTCGTGCCTAGCTGGAAGCACAGCACATCCCTTCTGCCACTGGATACCTCACTCAAGAGCTTCTACTTACTTTTTACAAAGGAAAAAAAAAACAAACACCAAAACCCAGAGAAATGCATTACAGCCTGTTCCTGAATGCTGGAAAAGGGCAAGGTGTTGGTCCAACTCTGACATCCCCCTCAAGGCAAGACTTGGCACCTGGAGACACCTCCCCTTGTCTCCTCCTGCTCCCCCGTGGCAATGCCCTGCTTGATAGCAGGCAACCCTGCCTGATGCCCCCCGAGCAGGCTGCAGGGAGTGTCCCCTCCTCACTGCCATGGAGTGCACCCTGCCAGGCAGGGCTGGCGTCAAGGCGGGCGCCTGTGGCTCGTTGCCTTCCCGTGCCGCGCCGTGTTTGTGAGAGATGCTGCGCTGTCTGCTCCTATTTCATGTGCTGCCAGAGCTTGTCAATGTGCTGTTTGGTACATCAACAAATCAACACTACACAAACAGAGAGCTAACAGGGAATGATTTATCCAGGACATCACGTCTGTGTGTCCAGCAAGGAGAGGTGTCCTGGAAACAAAATTCAGTATTTACCGAGGACTCATCAGAAGAGCTGGCGTTATGTACCACAGCTGAATTGTGCTTGTATCTCTTGTATCTTTCTGGGTGTTGCCCATTTAATCATAGAATGCTTTCCTTTTAATTAGTCACTGCTGCTGCTGATGATGAGAGAATTAGCAGACTCTTAATGAAGAAGCTGAGGCAGATGTGCAGTAATCGGGGTGGTGGGTGGGAGGCTTCATGCTGCAAAGAAATGCCAGGGTCTGTACCTCGGGCTATGCTTTCCTACAAAATGCCCTTTTCGGGGGATTCCTTCAGGGATTTTGGTTTTTGACATATATCATTTAGTGAAAGGAAGGATGCTTCCTCCCCTGGCTACTGTGTTATGGCCCTCGGAGGGGAAAGCTGCTTGATTTTTCTGGTTCTATTCCTCCACAAGTCCAGCAAGGACCCATGGTTGTGTGCCAGGAGTCAGTGATTCTCCCAGGTACATGATGTCTGATGCTGGTCAATATTGTTTTGATTAGGCAGTTATTGTCAGAAAATGGCAGTTTATCAAACTTGAAGCTGTTCGTGGGAGGGGAGCGATTTCAGTGAACTAGCTTTGGAAAAAAAAAAAAAGATTTATTGAAATACATTGTCTGAGATATTTGAAATGTCCATTTGAATGGTTGGGGAGCAAAAAGTTCCATGTTCTCCTTCAAGCTGACTTTTATTTATGTTTTTTAATTTCAGTTGATTTACGGTACGGAGTAAATGGATAAGGGAATAGGGACTGAAATGGAGGGGAGAGCTTTCAAAACTGTGGGCACGAAGTGTTTCAGTTTGCCAGTTCTGAAACTCTGCATTCCTGCTTGGGATGGGATGACAATTTCAATTCCCACGGGAGAGAAAAGCCACTTTCCTGCTCTATTGTAATGATGTCTAAGAAAAGATGTCTCAGACATGTTTGTGATTTCTCTAGAGCAGAAGCATCTTATAAACAGTCTCATTATGTATGTGCATCCATGGCTGCATGGAAATCCCGTAGCTGGCATTCTCAGAGGTGTTTGAATCCTCTCTGCCTGGCTGTGATCCCCTTGGGCAGGATCTCCATCTCAGCCCACCTTTATTTTTAGGAATAATTTCTGACAGTGCTCATGGTGTGTGTCCGGGTGGGTGCCCCATGGACCGACTGTGGCAGTATGTCCCTTGAAAGGAACGTGGAGATGTTGTAGGGGACTCATGAGCATCCCTGGTGACCCCCTCCTCTCCAGGCAGGAGCGAGGGGCTCAGGGGAGAGTGTTCCACAGCCTGCTGCAAAAATCCTCGGAGTAATTTGCATTGCCCTGTCTCAGTTGTTTAGGGATGTGTTCTTTCCTGAAGCAAAATAACTCCTCGATTTCAGAATTTCAGCTGGGTCTGGTTTGGGGTGTGCTTCCAGCAGATGTTTGCCTTGCCCTCCAGGCTGCCCTGGAGACCCTCCTCTTCTCCTGGCCGGGTGAAAAGGAGGCTTTCCCTTCCTCTTTGAACCCTTTTTGGCCATTATTCTTAGATTTTTGGATATTTGTTTTCCCCTCTGGTTCAGGAGGAGATCCCACACTTTGTTTTTGTTGTGGGTGCCCAATGTCTCAGATACTGAAAAATGACTTTTTTTTTTTTTTTTAAATCTGCAAGGAAAGTGGAAAAAAGTGTGCAGAGGAGGACTGGAGCCTTTTTGGGGTGAAACAGGGGGAAATGGATGGATGCAGTGCTGCTGTGGGTGCTGAGCATCACCGCACTGCATGGGCTGACCTATAGCCCACCTGTGCCAGGGATATTTGGGGCTCTTTCTTGTGAGCTGGGAAGAAAGTTTCATAGATTGGGAGGTGGGGGGTGTCATGGCTCTTCAAGTGGGTGTTGTAGGGTCCTGGGAGAGTTCTCCCCATGGTTCCCCACACCACCCAGCTGTGCCCTGCCGGTGCCTCCCATCTGGATTTATACATCCCAATTGCACCTCTAACCAGAGCATTTACAAAGTGCAAAGTTTCATTAATCCACACTGCTAACACAACATCCTTGCTGGGGCTGGTTGGATTTTCCATGTCAGTGCCCCCCCACTACCATGGGGAAGGGATGCCATGGCTGCAGGAGGTGCTGGGTGCTGCTCACGCATTGAGGGACTTAACCGGGTCGTGCCTGCAGGGCCGGTTGGATTTGGCAGCGCGGTCACAGAGGGGGAGCAGAGGGTGGAAATCAGCCTTCAGGGCCTGGGTTAGTGGTGCTGATGGATGAGAAGGAAAACTTCCAGGAACATGGTTCCTTTCCAGCAGTATTGCTGCAATAATGATAACAGCACAGCCTGCCTCGGCAGCAAGGCACTCATGAATGAGTTAGCCTTTTCTTCTTTTTTTTTTTTCTTTTTTTCTATGTGACTAATGTAGACTTTTACCTATTTGAAATCGTCCTGAGGTGCAGCTTGACATATAAGTTCTTGGCCTATTTATTACTCTGTGTCTGAGTGTTCCCATGGGTATAGGATTTTAAACCAGGGCTGCATTTAATATCGGGAGCATTTGTATTTCAGCTCTAGACCAGCGAAGAGGTGATTTGGGCTGTGTTTGGCAAACTCTAGCCAAGGGATCTGTTCCTCAGCAAGGATGTTTGAGATATAGGAAGTGTTCAATACCTCCTTTTTTGTCCTTATTTTATCACTTTTTCTTGGCGATGCTGCTGTTTCCCCTTTGCTACCTTGGGACCGTTGCTTTGTCATCACAAATTTCCAGTGATATCCGTGCATGTCCCCAGGGGTTATGCTGCCACTCTGAGATAACATCAGACCAATTTGAATCCCCATCTCCCATTGTGCTGGGTTGGAGCAACTTGAGCTGAAAGAGGTTGGCTAGCCCTGTCCAGAGACTTCAGCCCTGAGAGAGTTGAATGCTCCTGTGGATTTGTCTGTTTATTTGCCAGCGTGTATCTCTGAAGACTTGAATTGCTGTAGTTTCTTGGGGCTCTGAAACACAGTTGGTCAAGTGTTGACCTTGCCTCTGAGCCTGCTCCCATGGGGTTGGGTCACCTCCTGTCAGACCCCACAGCTTGTGCTGTAGCATGTTCCATGGCGTGGCAGCTCTTGGTCTGCTTTAGGAAGTTTTTGATGAGCCATGAAGCTGTTTTGTATAAGTGGGGAGGACAATCAACAGCACACATTGCACACTGGCTTCTGCTTGTGTTGTAGTTGCCATGAACCTGTACATCTGGCCATAACCCACCAGGGTGTTCAGGCATCTAAAGCCACCAATGGTTACACGTGGAGATTCAGAAAAGTATCTGAGTTAAATGCCAAACTATCCCTAAGATGAATCCAGTACCCGGTGTGTCTAAGGCATTCAGTGAACTGCACCAGCCCACTACCCTGAGGGGCACCTCCATGTTTCCAACATGTCCCCATGGCCATCTGCCAGCCGAACATCAGCTCCTGATTTTAATGAAGGCTTCAAGTAGAAACACACAGTTATGGCCATGTGTTTGGGTTAAATGGGGAGAAGGGATCTAGTAGTACAGATTCTGCTCCTGTCTTTGCCACTGACTGATCCTAAACAGACTACACCACCGTTTTTTGTCTTCTGCCATATGTTTTCCAATAATGCCCTCCCACCCGCCAGGGAAAGCGCAGCACAGGGTGTCTGCAGGCATTGTTGGGAACCCTCTGTGAAATATGCTAGAAAAACACGTAAGGTATTAATTTAGGTCCGAGATTATTGGAAGTCTGTTTGTTGAGTTTTCTTTTCATACCTCTATTTTTAGATTGCTAGTCTGGAATGCCAGGATCGGGCCCCTCCTCACTAGCACTATTTGGCGCTTCCTGATAATGAGGGTTTTTTTGAGCCATTCCAGTTATAGCACCTCAAATATCTGCATTTGAACATTTTAGCTTAAATCTTTTGATGAGATACTAAATAAAAAGACAGGCCCTAAAAGGATATTTACGTGAGAAAGTGATGTGACTTTCCCCTCTGCATAAGGAGAATTGGTTTGGAGGATGTGAAAGCATTGAGGCTCGGTACACGCCGCTAAAACCTCCTGTGGTCATACTAAAGCTGTGATTAACGTGAAGTCCATGTCTGGATTTACCTGCTCGATTTACAAGGGGTGTATAAACCTTAAATACTCTGACAGTATTTTTCTTCTCCCTCCTGGGCTGTAAGTGGGCTGTTGCCGTTTTCTCTCGCTGCCATTAGCATCGGTATTCCTACGCTTGCAATACTGGGGCAGCTTGTATTTCCAGGTGTAACTTTGGATATGGAGCTGTGTTGCTAACTGTGTCCCTTTCCTCCTCCTCTTTCCCCAGCCGGAGGAGCTTACTAATGCCCTGGAGATCAGCAACATAGTCTTCACAAGCCTCTTTGCCCTGGAGATGCTGTTGAAAGTCCTCGTTTATGGTCCTTTTGGCTACATTAAGAATCCGTACAACATCTTTGATGGGATCATCGTGGTGATCAGGTACAAACCTAGAGCTTTCTTTATGCATGTTTCCCCTTATTTAGCTGTTCAATTAAACAGAAAGTAATGGAAAGTGGGCATAAATACCTTCCTAGGACACTTTAGACTTCTCTGCTGTAAATTAGTGCACTTAGACATGATTGCTAGCACATATCTTGGGGTTATTTTACGGTCATTTTAGGGAGAGGCCCAAGCAGAAAGCTATCAGTCCCAATGTCCTGGGAAAGTCTAGGATCCAAATGGTAAAACCAATACCCGATTAAGTAGCTGTCTGCTTTTTTGACATGTGCAAAGGCTATAATTGCCCCTGCAGCTGCAGCCACTGATTTGCAGGAATGTTTTTGACACTCTAGTGGGTCTCTGCTCTTTGCAGGCCTGGATGGAGTCCAGCTCACCAGGGGCATTGGCAGTGCATCTCTGCCTGCTTTCCATCCCTCTTCTCTCTGAATTTCATAGAATTATAGAATGGTTAGAGTTGGAAGGGACCTTAAAGATCATCTAGTTCCACCCCCCTGCCCTGGGCCCCAACACCTCCCACCAGAGCAGGTTGCTCCAAGCCACATCCAGCCTGGCCTTGAACCCCTCCAGGGATGGGGCAGCCACAGCTTCTCTGGGCAACCTGTTCCAGTGCCTCACCACCCTCAGTGTAAAGAATTTCTTCCTAACATCCACTCTTTCAGTTTAAAACTGGTACTCCTCGTCCTATTGCTGCCACTCCATCATAAAGAGTCCCTCCCTTCCCATCTTTCCTTTAGGTATTGGAATGGGCTATAAGGTCTCCCCAGAGCTTTTTCCAGGCTGAACAAAATATTGTCCTCCTTTTGCTGCTTCTCCTCCATGCCTTTGTGTTTTAGCCTTTATATTCTTGTCCTGCAATGACCTTTTTTCCTCCTTCAGCGTGTGGGAGATAGTGGGCCAGCAAGGCGGGGGGCTCTCGGTCCTGCGGACCTTTCGGCTCATGCGAGTTTTGAAGCTGGTCCGCTTCATGCCAGCCCTCCAGCGCCAGCTCGTAGTCCTGATGAAGACCATGGACAACGTGGCCACGTTCTGCATGTTGCTGATGCTCTTCATCTTCATCTTTAGGTAAGCGCTTCCGATTCCCAGTCCTTGAGGTGGCTCTGAGTTTTTTGATTGGATCCCATGATGAAGGGAGGAGATGTAAGAGTCTACACCAGGGCATGGCTGAGCTGATCAATCCCAGAAACAGCATCACTGGCCAGCGCTGGTGATGGCTTGATGCCCTGACTAAATTCTCTTAACTCTGGCCAAACGAGACATCTGTCTTAGCAAGATGATTTACAATGGAAGTCTTTCAGCTGGATGATTCCTTGACATCACCCCAAGACAGTGGTCCCATTACTTACCGATTAGCAGAAAGTCTGGTGCTAAAAATAATGCCAAGAAGAGGGCGATGTTCCTAAAATAAAATCAGCCGTGGTGGTGCTTGTGCTCTTGCACGATCTCGTCTTCTCTGAAGTGGAAATATCAGAAATAGGCTTGGCGTGGCCCAAATATTTGGGTTTTGGTGTAGGTTTTGAGAAGAGTCTTTCTCCTTGTAACAGGCAGCAATGCTGGCACTGAGAAGGCTGAAGAAAACCAGTTTCTTCCATGGAATAGTGTCCCTTCTCCCAGTGAGACATTTCACTCCAAAACCACTGTTTGCAGCCGTGGTGCTCAGCAGAGCTGTAAATAATTTGATTATTCAGGTTACTGGCCAAAAGTGGGGGAAAACAAATTTTTCTTTTAGTATCAATCTAAACTGAAAGGTATTCTGTTTTCTTGTTAAAATTGAAAAAGCTGTTTTGGGTCCCCTGATATGTCTCATTCAGGCGTTTCACAGAAACCCTTTTTGTCTTCCTAATTCAATTTAAGCATATTTTGCTGAAAATGTGTCATTGCAAAACAGAAAGTCAAAACATTTTGTTTAGAAAATGTTGAAACACAGTGTTTTGACTTAAGAAAAACAAAGCAGAAGAAAAAGAAGGAGCAGGCATACTTTTTGGTTGGAAGTCTTTGACAGATTTGACCCAAATTCACAACTGGTTTGCATGATCTCGAGGCGTATTTTTCAGTGAACAAATGATTCATCTTTTCTTTTAAAAAAATAAAAAGAATTGCCTAGGTGAAATCAGGAGACAGCCGGCCCTGTAGTATGGTTGCTGGTTTGTGTTGTGGTCATCTTGTTTAGCCCTTGCTTTTTCTTTTTTTTTTGCAGCATCCTGGGGATGCATCTCTTTGGCTGTAAGTTTGCTTCAGAGCGAGACGGCGACACGCTACCCGACAGAAAGAATTTTGACTCCTTGCTCTGGGCCATCGTCACCGTTTTCCAGGTACAAAACAGAAAACGCCACAACTCACACATGTTTTGGGGCTGCAGGGGCTGGGGTTGTTTTCCGAAGCATCTGACAAAAATTAGGGAAGCTCCTTGCCGTGAAAGGGAGAGGACACAAAACCACAAGTGGGGAGAAGACAGGAGGTTTCAGACCGTTTTCAAGAATAAAGGAGAAAGCTAAAGAGGAGGGGCAGCTGAGGCAGGAGACTCTTGCGTTTGCTGTGTGGGTGAAAGTAAGTGCAGAGGGTGGAGATGGAAAGGAGGAAATTGGGACCATTTGCAGTGATATTTTGACAAAGAACAGAATACGGTTTAAGGCCATAATTGATATGTGCAGTTTTTTGCTCTTGCAGCTCTGAGCTCTGTACCCGTGGGATCTGTGGAGGACTTTTAGCTGTTCTGACTGACAAAAGGAGAGGTCCAGCCTATGTGATGCTGCACTTCTTTTTGGCTGAGCATGTCCCTTGGTATGAGTGGGAGCAGGACAGTTTGGGCAAGGTCCTTACTGGGAGCATCGGAGTCACGGTCGTTTTTGGTTCTGTTCTCTGGTTCAGGAGGTGACTTGGGCCAGATTTATCCTCCTGTGCTTATAGCTACGGTGGATACCTAGGAAGTGGGGATACCCAGCCAGGCTCAGGGACAGCAGCACGCCATCCTCCAATACCTCCATTATCTTGATACACTTCTTCTGCAGATTTTGACCCAGGAAGACTGGAACAAGGTCCTTTACAATGGCATGGCATCGACCTCCTCCTGGGCTGCTCTCTACTTCATTGCTCTCATGACATTTGGGAATTACGTTCTCTTTAACCTGCTGGTGGCCATCCTGGTAGAGGGTTTCCAGACAGAGGTAATGTCCTTACGCTCGTGGCTTTCCATTCTTCTAAAGTTACAGGGCCTCCAGATCCTGGAATTTGATTTAAGAGGTGGACAGGAATATGTTTACAAGAGTGGTACATAAAAAAAAGTGGGGGGAAAATATTAGACCTTCTTTCTATTTTTTTTTTTTTTAGTTTAATTTTTTTTTTTTTACTTAGCCACGGTGCAATTTAATACAGCAAGCCCTCTAAGCGAAGGGCTTAAATGAAAAGCATTGTTAGCATTAATGCAGGAGTGGGAATTCAGCGGTGAGTCAGGCACTGCGGATGGGATTGCTGCGATGACAGTGTCTTTGAAACAGTTCTCGACGTGTTTGTCAGCCAGATTAAAAGCCCCTCCTGAAAACTTACGCAGGCTGGTAAGAGATTAGTGACACGATTATCTTTTTTGATGGTATGTGTTCATGGAGCTCTTCCAGTTTCCAGCCCCGCAATGCTTTTGCACATTTTAAAGTACGTGATTTCTGGTCTCTGCCAGCTGCTTCCTCAGGCTGGGAACCTCCATGAGACATCCCAGATTGCTGGCGGCTTTTATGGAAAGACAGGGGAGCACTTAGGTTTAAATGGAACCTTTTTTTCTGAATCCCTACTGCCCTCCCAACTGTCCAGCTTGTGGCAAGTGAGTGTCATGGAGTCCCCGGAGGGGGGGGACCTGTGATGCCCACCCACCCTCTGCATCAGTAAGGGGGGGGGACCTCTGCACCCTGCCCAGGCAGTTGAAGAGGTGAACACAACCTAGAGCTGCTCACTGGGATCTGCCTGTACAGGCTGTGCTTCTTATATGCTATCTCTGACTTTTATAAGTGTCCTGGGGTGACTAAATATTATTTAAGTTTTGTTGCTTGTGTATCGTAATACCCTACCACCCTATGAACAGCTAGGCACAGACCTGTTTTATTGTTATTATTTTGGGAGCGTGGTTTAGGGTTAAATTAATGGAGTCATACCGGGAGATAGCAAGAAGAAATACTTTTTTTTTTTCGTTTGTATCGTCTCTCTCCCTGTTGGTGCTTTTCTTTTTTAATTGTTATTGTTGTAGCTGTTTCTGTCTGTAAATCCCCCTCCTCCACACACCATTCATCTGAAGGGAAGGTCACAGCCAGGTTCTCCTGCATAGCACAATGTTCCCTTGCCTGAGTGAGAAGAGGTAGGAAAGCTCCTTGTCTGCTTGTGACGACGGCTTCGAAACCGAACCTTTGTCTGTTCAGTCTGGCACATTGATTCTCTGAAGGTCACCGAAGTGGGATATCACCTGCTGCACCTGCTTCTTAGAGAAAGGGACACAGCCTCTGGATGCAGCAGCCCCTTTTCCAACCCCCAGTCCTCGAGGGAGGCTGACACCTCTGGTCCTTGGCTCAGCCTGGTTTTTCATGCTAGAGCATCCCTGTGCTCACCCGCCAGCATGTTCCCACTCCCGCACTCCCAGCCGCTGCCTGCCTGGTTCCCTGGGCAGCAATTTATCCCCCGCTCGCTTTGCGGCCAGCTGGTTCCATGGTGTAACTCCTTGTAAATTCATGCCCTGGCTTAACGCGCTGCAATTTTATTCCAGTAACCATGTCCTTGAGGATACATCTTCCCTGGAGTCCAGGGGAACCGCCTGCAGCATCCCATCAAATTTGCTTTCGGCTGGGTTTCTGCAGCAGGGCTGCCCCATCGCCTTTGCCCCTGCTTCTGCTCTGCCACGGCAGTGCCGGGCTGGCCCAAGCCAGCTCCAGGGTTTAAGTTTAAGCTGAAAACGTGCTTTAAGTGTAGACCGGGGTGTAACTTCTCATTTGGGAGAGCATCTGAGACAGCCTGAATCCAGTGATGCTTGTACCAGTATGAGAGACAAGTGCAGGGACTGGCATCCAGTGTAGCCTCCGAAGATCAAACCCTCCCTGTCCAACTCTGCCCAACCACAGCAATTCCAGTGAACTCACACCAGTTTTCTCTGAGTTGTGACCTTGATTGCAGTGCTATTCTATATCTCAGGTTTTGATGATGGCATTTTAACAATAATCTTCTTTCCACGTCCTTGTTATTCCGATTTCTCCATGCTTCTCCAGTGAATTGCAATGGGGTCAAGAGATCCCTCAGCTGAACCCAAGTTTTCTGCAGTAGATAGGGAGCAAATGTCTGCTGGAGGTCGGGAGCCAGGTCTGGCCTTGCTGGTTTGTGTTTATTCAGCTTTGCAAACAGATCTTGTTCTGATTTTTGCCAGCCAGCACATAAAGGATCCTCTCCTAAGCAGAATTACTAGAGAGATCATCTCTCACTGTAACCAAACCCCAGTGTCCCTCTCCTGTGATTGCACTTGACCCTTCTTCTGAATCGGGTTGGGTTTTTTGTTTTGTTTTGTTTTTTCCATTCTCTTTCAGATTTCTGAGCTGAAACACAATCCCAGGACTGCTGCCTTTATCTCCCTGGTCCTTGAGTGCCTTTCCTCAATCTGCAAGCACCTCGTTAATTTTAGTGCATGGCTTTGCAGCCCCAGTTGCTAGGCAGCAGATGTATATAAGCAGTTGAGAAACAAAAAGGACCTGTTCCAAACTTTAAATACGGAGCAATATATTTTGCAGGGTTGAGGGTGTTGTGGTATTATTTTTTTTTCCACTCCTTTCTTTTAATTTGGTAACCTGCTTCTCTCGTGCAAGAGGCACATGCTGGACTTTATGCAACGTGGTTATTTTTGATGGTACATCCTCTGATTTAACGGGAGCCTGGTGTTGATGCGGGGAAGGTGAGCAGGGGACTCCATTTGATTGAGCTGCTAATTTGAAATTGCTGCCTGACCTCACGGATCCCTGCCCTGGGGACTTCTCTTTGAAGCAAGTAGTGACTCCTCTTTGTCAAGCATAAAGCTCCTCTCCCAAGGGAATTCCTGATAATATTATCTGCAAAGCATATTGTTCCATTGGTAATCCTCGCAGTTCTGTGGCTCCTTGTCCTCAGCCATCCTTGCTTGTGGGTTTGTTCCATCCCCTCCTTTCTGTCCCTCTCCATACCTGGTACCCCAGGATCCTCCTACAGCACCTCCATCTTTTCCTCTGCAGGAGGAGGATGAGGAGCTTTTCTCTGCTCTCTGAATGTAGCATCCTTGGAGAAATAGGGACTTTGACTTCTGGGATTCAACCAGAGGGAACAGTCCTTTCTCCAACAGTAGGGATTTTGGATGGTGTTAATTTTACATCCCTTACTTTTTGCATTCCTATTGGTTTCAGTGGGATTTTCCTTGTGAAGGAAAAGTGTTTCCATGTTTTTCTCGTGATGACTTTTCCACGTCTCTCTTCGTTTACAACCAAAGACTTTAAATTAAGTGTCTGTTACATCGCTAGCAAGACATTGTTGACCCATCTGGATCCTAAAGCCAATCAGTTGTTCTTAAACTCTTCATCCCAGCCTAGAGTGGGACGAGTTTTGCATCCCATGTAGCAACTGGAGGAAAGATCAGTTGCCTTGTAGGCAAGAAATTAAGCCAGTAGACACAGTTAAGCCTGTGTCCTCCTGCCACTGGGTGTAACCTCCCACAGGACAGGACGGGGCATTGCCAGGCTGCTAAAATGTGCCGAGGAGCATTGGAAAAGCCACCCCTGAGGAAGGGGAAACACAAGCGGTCAGAACTCAGAGGTCAGAAATGATGTGTGCATGCCAAATGGGTAGGGAAAGACTGATTACTGGTGCTGTGAATAGAAATGGGTAGGGAAAGACTGATTGCTGGTGCTGTGAAGAGATGAGGGGGCTGCTAGTGTGGCAAAGCTTCCCCCCCTGGATGGGGCTGTGCCCCCCTGCCCGCAGAGCCCTCTTGCCTTTGGGCACCCCACTGGTTTAAACGGGTATCTCCAGTGATGGGGGCAAAGAGGGATATGAACTCCTTGGCAGGTTCTGGCGACTTTCCTTAAATTTGATGTTTCACCTGGCTGTAAGAGGACTGATATTGTGTTAATCAAACATTCATTAAAAGCTTCCATTGCTGCTTAACGAAGGCGTAATAAATAAAGATCCTATTATGCAGCTGCAAAAAAAAAAAAAAAAAAAAAAAAAAAAAAAGAAAAAAACCCATGTTTTCAATAATTAGCTGGTGTTTCATTAGCACAATTATCACTTAGGAGCTGAAGCGAGCTCTGTTTGAAACACTTAATTTAAAGGTAAGGCTGGTCCTTTCCAAGGGCTTGGTTCCATCGGAGATCTTCCACCCCACTCCCTGGTGGAGTCGGAGCCCCATGGCTCTCCATGGCGGGCACACACTGCCCTTCTCCCCTCCCCTCTCCTTCCCTGCCTTTTCTCCTGTGGTTTTGTCGGGCTTTTTTGATTCCCCATTTAGTCCTGCTGTTGAAACTGTGAAAATTGAACCCCTCCTTCCCCTTCCTCCCCCTCTCCTCTCCCTCCCTTCCCCCGTTTCTCCTTCAGGAGATCTCCAAGCGAGAAGACGCGAGTGGGCAGTTAAGCTGTATTCAGCTGCCTGTCGACTCGTCGGGGGTACGTACACAGCACGTCCCACCGCCCGCTGTGGTTGTCTCTCTCGTGGTGCCTGGTCACACACCGTGGTGCTGTCCTCATCATAGTAGTTGTCATTCTTTTGGGGGTTGTTTGGATGTTTTGGGGTTTATTTCTTCTTTTTTATATATATATTTTTTGATTGGTTTGGTTTTTGTTTTTTCTTTCTTTTCTGTTGTCCTCATTGTCAAGTCAGTCTTGATTTTAAGTCCCTTCTTCCCTGGGGCAGACCAGGTAAATGAAGGTGGGTGATTTGGGGCGACTGACGTGGCTCCAGCCCTGGCTCTCACCAACGCCTGCCCAGGGGAAGGCTCCCTGGAGGGCTGTGACAGCCCCTCTGCAGCCCAGTCACATCCTGGGGACCTCCCTGAGGATGTGGCCAGTGATGGTGACTGCTGGACACATCTGCTGAGTGCTCCCTCCATCACGCAGGCAGAGGAGGGTGTGAAGGGACCTGGAATCAATCCTGTTGGTGGACATGTGAGGGGAGCCCCATGCTCAGCAGGACAGGGTAGGACAGTGGCAGCTGTGCCATGGCGTGTCCCAAGAAGGCTGGGACCACTGGTGAGATGTCACGTTACAGCACGGGTCAGGATGTGAAATGGTCCCATTCAAGTCTGAGGATGCCATGGACCTCTGGAATGCAGCACGTTCCAAGCTCTTCTGCCAACCTCATCTTTCTCTTCGCCACTCCCTTCCCTTTCCAAGAAATCTGTTTTTTTCTTCAGCACAAAAGCCCTTTCCCATCATATCCCAGTGCGTCAGTCCCCTTCAGCACAGGCTGGACCACAGTCTGGTCCTTCTTGACATACCCTTGTTTCCCAAAAGGATTTTAACTCCCTGTTCTCTCATAACCCCTTTTCTATCCAGAAAGGCAAACTGGGAGTGCAAGAACAGGTAATGGGGAGCAGCCCCGGCTGCGAGATGCTTGCCTGCACCGCACTGAGTCTGGCACGTGGTGTTTTAGAGGGGATGCTTCCAGCCCTCCAGGCGTGGGGTTTGGTGCTGGGGAGGGGGGTGGGAAGTCCCCACGTAGCTCTGCAATTCTATCTCAGCACACATCTCATTGTGCACCCTAAAACTTTCCTTTGGGCTGTTAAAGAGCACTCCAGGAATACAGATCACATAAAATTCTTCCCGTTTTTTACTCCTTTTTAATAACCCATTAGGGAGAATGAGTAATTCCTGGCAGGCCCACCGATGGGCTGAGCCTGGAGCCTCCACGGGGAGCCTACCTGGAGCCAGCTGGAGCCCTTGTTCATACGGAGACGTGGTTTTGACTCCAGCAAAGTTCAGGCCAGCCTGACTTTACTGCTCCCCCTTGCAAGGTGCATCCCTGACCTTCTCAGTTTGCATCCTACAGGATGAGGTTCCCTGAATAACACAGAAGTCCTGGATCCTCAGGAGGGGAAGTTTTGAGCCAACACTTCACGTCACTCGCTCTTTTGCCTTAAAAATATGTGTCTGAGAGCATCCAGTCTGCCTGGAAGAAAAGCTCTTAACTGTTTATTGACACTACGGGGGGAGTATTAGGGCTCATCCCTCTGGGGTTTTTCAAAACAAAGAGGTGCAGGGCACTGGCGCTTGTGTCAGATGCCATCTCCTGCTCCTGTCCCATGTTGGGGCCCCTCTGGCTTTTTAAATTAACGGGTACCCGAGCACCAAACCTCTGCAGCGCTGGCCAGGGTTCCCGGGGATGCAGCTTAGCCTTCGGTGGGGGTTTTCTGGGGCTCCTGGTCTCTCCCAGCTGAAGTGAGGATCTGCTTGGCTTCTTTCATCCCGGCATCCTTCCTCCCTTCCCACCTCTCTTCCTTCCCGATGTACATTGTGACGGGGCTTGGTGCCCTTTGCCAGAGCAGTGGTTTCAGCCGTGAATCCTCCTCCTTTGGATGGACATCATTCTGGCGAGCACCATTGCCTGTCGGGTGTATCCTGACTATACCACACCCTAAGTGCCTTTCTGCAGTGCCAATGGACAGAATCAGTGGGGTGTGCAGGGACATCCCTAATCGGCTCCATGCTGCAAGACCGAGTCAGAACCCGGGCACCACGCCGCGAGCAATGGTAAACCTCTTCTCTCTCCTCCTGAGGATGGGCCCTTGTCAAAGCGGGCAGCTCTTGCTCAACCCCCAGCCTTCAAAATGATACAGTGGAATTTAAATCCCCCAAATGATACAGCATAAAGCCCCAAAACTACTTCTGTTGTGTGTTGTAGGTGGGAGGGGAACAGCCACCCAGGGCAGACGCTGTCAGGTTCTGCCACCTGGATGTTCTTCTGTGCTGTTCCAGCTGACCCTAGATGGGTCGTCCATCAGCATGTGCCCATTAGCTGCATTAGAAAGTCAGGGTCCCTCGTGCCCCTTCTGAACCCAGGATTGCTTCACCAAAGCATTGTTAGAAAGAACCACACACAGAGAGTTTTAAGCCATAGTGTATAAATTAAGAGAGATTAGTAGGTCCAAATTTGAGCCCAAAATTGTTCATCAGATATCAGTCCTTCCCTAATATCTGCCCAGTATGCAATTCCAGCAGCAAAAATTAAGCAATGGTTTGGGTTTTTTCCTGATCCCTTTCTGGGGCCGTGTTTGGAGCCAGAAGCAGTCTGTCTTCCTGGTAGGAGGTTAATTAGTCTGTGGTATAAATATGTGCATGCGTCATTTTGTGAAAGGTGATGTTGCATCATGATACGAAGTTCAGTGGATCTGTAGGTGTGGTGTTGGAGATGGGAATCCGTTTTTTCAGAGGGGTGTCCATGCACCACAGCCCCTCACCCTCCTTGCTGAAGCCCTCTGTTTTGCTCCAGGGTGATGCTTCCAAGTCCGATTCCGAAGGGGATCTCTTCCCCCGCAGCCTGGAAGAGGAGGGAGGACTTAAGAAAAACTTGTCGAATCCAGCCTGTGAGTAACAACCCCGGGAGGACAGGGCCTTCCGCAGAAACCTGGCTTTACTGTGGAAACAATGTGTGACGAAGGAAAAAGCCCTCCTAGAGAGAATGATGTAGTCCAAGCTGTGGCATGCTTGACATTGCGGTAGGCTTGCAGCATGGGGTGGGATCCTGGGATACAGACAGAGATGATGGTATTTGGGACGTAATCTCCCCACTGAGCCCCGAGGTCTGGGATTTTGGGGTGTCTCTGCAGGGGTGCAAGTGGAGGAGCCAAAGGGAAGGAGAGTGGAGGGAGCCCAGCATGGACAAGGGGGTTCCCAGGGCTGGAGCTGGCTGGTGTTGGTTGGAGGGTTGATGGCAGCCAATGACAGTCTGCATCTGCTCTCCTCTCCCGTTGGCACCTGATCCCATTCCTGAGTTACATCTCCCTCCTTCCCTGTCAGGCTAAAGATGGGCTCTTAGCTCTCCAGAAGGGCTTGTTGACCCCCATCCTCCTGACGGTTGGAGGAGAGCTATCCCTGAGCAGCTGCTTTGCCTGCCTGGGAACAGGTTGTAGCCGTGCCCTTTGAGGCGTGACACCAAAAACCAACTTGTGCCTTCCAGTGATGGCCCTGAGTGACCACCCAGAGCTGAAGAAGAGCCTGACCCCACCGCTCATCATACACACCGCTGCCACGCCAATGCCCATGCCCAAGAGTGCCATGTTTGGAGATGCAGCACAGGGCTACGAGTCCCGCCGGGCCAGTGGTGTCTCCATGGACCCCACCGCCTACGAGCTCAAGTCCCCGGTACTCACATCACCTCCTCCTGTGGATGCTCAGCGGGTGTCTGTTGGGCTGCTGGGACTGTCTGTCCATCCATCTGCCCCAGCCGGCACAACAGCAGCCTGCTGTGGGGCGGGTGGCACAGGGCTGATGCTTTCCCTGTCCTTCCCACAGCCCAGTGCCCGCAGCTCCCCGCACAGCCCCTGGAGTGCCGGCAGCAGCTGGAACAGCCGCCGATCCAGCTGGAACAGCATCGGCCGGGCCCCCAGCCTCAAGCGTCGGGGGCAGAGCAGCGAGCGCAGGTCCCTCCTTTCTGGAGAGGGGAAGGAGAGCTCGGAGGAAGGGGAGAGCTCGGATGAGGAGCACTCCAGCCGGGCCGGCAGCTTCAATGGCTCTTTGCCTCATCGCATGGAGTCACTGGAAACAAAAGGCTCCTTCGACCTCCAGGATACCCTGCAGGTGCCTTCCCTGTACCGGACCAGCAGCATGCACAGCAGCCGGACCTCCACCTCCGAGCACCAGGACTGCAACGGCAAGACTTCTCCAGGTCTGCTTCTGCACCAGCTCCACCTGGATGATCCCCGACAGGACTGTGATGACGGCGATGATGAAGGCAACATGGTAAGGAAATGCTAAGCACTCATTTGGGGCTTTTTTTCTTGTCAAAGTGATGTTTGTGCTTGACCCAGGAGAGCACAAGTGGGTGAGAAGCAGTGGCCTATTGCAGGGACTAGTGTCACTGTCACCACCAAACCAGGCTGAGAGTCACCCAGAAGAGCACTAGAAGGTCCCTGGGCTGTGGATGCCACCAGAAATGGGGTTGTCATCGTATTAAATATTTCAGTGCAGTTCACGTTGGAACAGATTCAGGGCAAAACTCCTCAGGTTCCACTAAAAGGTGCAGAACAAAGGCTGTATCTTGGAAATATAAGCTTTTCTGGTTTTATTTTCTCTAAAAAAGAAACCCAAATGTAACTTTTTCTGCTCTCCAACCGTTATTCAGCTTTTTGCTCTTGCATACAGCAGCCAGATAATTTTTGTTGACATCAACAGGCAAGGAAAAGGCAGGGTTTGGGGCCCCATTCCCATGGCAGCAGTAGTCCTGTAGAGACAGTGGTAATTTCAAAGGCTTTGCATTAATTTCCATATGAAGAGGCATTAGTCCAATAAACATTTCTCTTTCACAGGCCTGAAAAGCATCACATAGAAAATATCAGTTCTAAGGGCTGCAAGTGCAGGAAAGGGATGAGGGTCCCTGACTCTTTTTCCGTGTGGATGTTTGTATCTTAAGGCAATAAAAGGAATTTGAATGCTTTTCCAAGATTTTTTGCATGGCTGGCAGAAAGCGGCTTGAGCTGGCGGCAGGACACTGCAGGGATTGTCCAGTCAGGGTGTTCCCAGGACAGTTTGGGGGTGTTGAGATGTTTTCTGCTCTTCCCAGGTTACATCTTTATTTCACTTTTCCTTGGTCTCAGGCTCAAAAATGTGATGGGCTGATGTGTCATCCCCAGGAGTGACTCTGTTTCTGTTGATGAAGTGGATGGGTTTGGGGTAGAGCCATGTGATGATAACCAGGGCGGTATTGGGAACATGAAAGTTGCAGCTTTTGGACTTGATTTTACTGTATTTCACTGAGTTTGTTGAATGAAAGTGGAATTTGGAGCATGTGAAGGGATGCGAGAGGCAGCGGTGACTCCCGAGAAGTAACAGGAGGAGAAAGTCAGTGCTGGCAGAATGGAGCCACTCAGCTGTGAATTGCCTTTAAAAAAAGTCATTATCCCATTACATCTCCAGCATGGATCCTCAGCCTGGGATTTTTACTGAATGCCTTAACCTGTTTTTTAACCTCCATAAAATAAATGGAATTTTTAAGAAAAGGAGCAGTAATTATTTTGGGGAAAAACACTATTAAAAGTGATCGAGCGACCAAGCTCTTTATTGCTAGCTAGGGATTTTTTTTCATGCTTCGACATCTGCTGCTTTTTCCAGCTCACCTGGTCCAAACATTTCGCAGGCTCCTTTCTTTCCCCTTGCAAGATCAGAAGCCAGTGGCTCCCCTTGCTCTGGACATCGTGTGATGAGAGATATCCCTCCTCTCCTGTCCCACCCAGCCCCACAGCCCCAGCCAGCACTGACAATAGGCTGTTGATTAAGATGCATGTTTTTAATCTTTATTGCAGTATCTGCTTTTAGCGAAGTCATCTGTGTGCTGAGGTCTGGCCACGCAGGGTTAGACCAAAGGTACCTCAGTCCTTTCCTAAGAAGCCATCAGAAGCAAATGCCTAGGGAAAGAATAGGCAAAACAGGATAAATAAATTGTACCCCAGCCCATGGCAGAGCCACAACTGGGACATCCACAGCTGGTGCTTTTCCCCCTATTCCGAAATATGTCTTCACTGCAAATCACTAGACCAGACGGATTGGAAAATATTGCTTAGATTAGTGAAATGAGCCCCTAGGTTGTGGAGCTTCCCTTTGTGGTTCCCTCCTGACGTTCAGGGGGTTGCTTTGCCCCTAAATTAGCCTTGACAAAGTCAGAGAAAAAGTAATTATTTTTTAAATGGAAAAAATAAAATTCAAAACTCCCCCGCCAACAAAAGAAGAAAAGAACTCAACTGTTATTGAGATCAAAGTATTCCTAAATATGCCCTTCTGCAACAAAGCTTCACATCTCTCCTTGCTGGCTGGTTTTGATTGCCTCTGCGCAGAAATGAAAGGAAGTGCAAAGGCTTCGTTTGGATCTCCCAGGCTCCCATTATATTAGTGCCGCTCCGCTGCCTTCAATGAGTTTATTCAGAATTTACATCCCTCCGAGGGGCCAGAATCAGGCCCCTGGTAGTTCTTCTCCCCAGAAGTATCAGATTGGGGGACTGAAAACTGTTCTTCGTTTTACGAATGCAGACAAGGAGAAACTTCACGGGGAGAGCGATCTGCTGCCTGGTTGGGCTCACGTGGCTGTGACTGAGATCAGGGCTGTGCTGCAAGATCTTTGTTGTTCCCATCCGCTAGATTTTGGATGCTTTTCGACCCAAATTGCTGAGTGCTCAGAGCAGAAAGTGAGGGAAATATTGAATCTGGGACCAAATGGGTCCCCTCCTCCCATGGGACAAAATCCTTGTTGCAATTGCAGCTCCTTTCCTCATTGCCTATTGCACTTCTGCTCTGTGCCACGCGGTCCAGCTGCTCCCCAAGCCCTCTCAACCTGCCCCTGCTGCATATTTAAATTAAATAATCAGGTCCCAAGCATCTCTGTGCAGCTTCCAGCTTGCCTGGAGGTCTGTTGCCGCTCATAGAGCGTTTTTCAGCTTCCCCCCCCCAATCCTTATAATAAATCTTTTATAAATCTAAGCCTCTCCCTTACTCCAAGGAGTGCATCAGTCATCTTTTAATGCCAACTGCCTTTCATCCTGCCCTCAGAACTATATTAATATCTGAAAGTCCTAAAAAAGCGGCTGTTTCTCAGCAGCTCATCTTGCTGTGGGATCAGAGCGAAGGCAGCACCAGCATCACACCATGTCCACATCCCAGTGGGGGGACTTTGGGTGGTCGCACGCAACCAGGCAGATTTTGTTGAAGTCACTGGCAACTGAATTAAAGTGGAGTTTTCTTCTCTCCCCCTTCCTCCCCTGCATTTTTATTCATCCTGCCCAGGTGTGTTTTATGAACAAATAGATATGATTTAAACCACATAATTGATATATCGCTTTGAACATAATGCAGGCTTAAGCTGCAATCAGCCTGATTGTAAGCAGTTGATGCATGTCTGGACCTCGCAGAGAAAGCATTTGATGGGACTTAGGCTGGAAATGCTCGGGTTTATTTCACAAATATCTTACATTTGGCTCAAATTAAACAAACTGCGCTCTTCCACTGGGGGAAATCTGGAGTAATTCCTTTGACTTTAGGTTTCTGTGGATGTACTTGGCCCCATACGGAGCAACCGGGCTGCAGCCCTGGCTGAGCCGACCCCAGCCAAGCCCTGGTGCTCGCCCTTACTCTAACAGGCTGAATAGAGAGACATGATAGAAGATCACTTTTTGCCTTTGTTATCTGATTTAGCCCATGAACTGCAAGCTGCAACAATTAGCCAAACCCCAAAATATCTTTGGCATTAAAATTGGACAAAAGGAATATAAAGAAGCATTCTGTACTGCTGACGCATTACCATTCACTACAAATCCCCATGATAAATACCAGAACTGCTTTGAATAATAGATACTTCTGGAAACCTTCCAACTCACAAAATGAACTGGACCGAGTCATAGCTATTACTCCATGTCCAGAGGCTGGGGTAGCAACCGCTGTTCTCACCGCAACTTTGAGCAGACACCTGATTTTTATTCATTTATTTACCTTTCTTAAACTATGGATAATTAAACTAACTAGGCTGCTCGAAGGGATAACACAACCCCAAGGATGCATGCTCTATTAAATACAGTTCAGAGAGAAGGGAGCAGTTCTGACTCCTTGCCTGAAGTTGGAAAAGGGATGTGAAAGCAGCCAAGACGGGACCAAAACCTACCGGTGTGTCATAGCATGGTCCGTGTTTGCATAGAAGAAAAGGGGTGGAAAGATCTAGGGGTGGGTTTTTTTGTTATTGAAACTTTCCTTATTATTTTCACAAGGTGGTTTTAGTTTTCTGAAGGGTTTAGGCTGTCACCTGGTGCTTTCATTAAAACAGACACTACGCTAGCTATTACCCCATCACTAATGAGACCCCTGGCTGAGTGTGTACAGGAACAGAAAGCACTTCCTCTACTCCACTCAATTACCCTAACAAATCCCGTTTTTACAGACCAGAATACCTCCAGTTATTAACAGTTTGGCTCCAAAAGAATCGTCCCCTCCCTGTTTCTAGGGTGAAATAAAGAATAGTGCCTCAGCCCCGGAGTCCAGGATCTCCTGGGGTGTGAATGGCAATTCCCACGCTGTGCTTTGCACCTCTCTGTGTCCTCACAGCTCTGAACATCTGCAGAAGAAAGCTTCAAGGAGCCCGGGCAGCCATGTGCGTGCCCATCCAAGCCCAGGTGGTAGCAGAGGAGATAAGGGTAATGGAAGAGCAGGGATTTGTTTTTATTTGTCTGTAAATGCAAAGCACTGCAGTGATATTGCACACACTGCTGTCTGTGGATTTAGCTCCCGGTGCTTTGATTTGGAAGGGCTGGGAAAGCCCCAGTGTGGTGGGTGAGATGTTCTTCTGGCTTCTGCTGGTTGTTGGTGCTCAAGATGCCAGCGCTGCAATGCCAATTGGATTAAAGATCCTAACCTCCCGTCGGAGACCTACAGATGAGGAGGCAACAAGACTAATCCAGAGGATGTTGCAGCCAGGATGAGCCTTCCCCTCAGTATCCATTTTCCTGTCTTCAGTTGACCTGTTGGCCAAGGCTTTTACAGTCTGCCCTCCTGGCCTTAAACGACCTTGCAGACGGTCTAAAGCATAAGTATGCCTGACTGAGGAGCCGCTGAGGTTTGAAGTAGGAATTAATTTGTGGGAGTTGCATGGCCTGTGTTCATGCAGAAGATCAGGCTGGCCACGATGTTCCCTTCTGGCTTTATAATCTCCCATCTAATCTATTCATGCTGAATGAGAGGCAGATGCTCGCCATTGTGTTTCTGGACCAAAACTCAGGTCCCCAGATGATTTCTTCAGCTTTCCAGTGGTGCATAGACGTAGCTCTTGGCCCAGCAAGCAGCAGGAATCCCTCCCTCTTCTAACCTCTGACATAAGCATTGTATATTCTTTAAAAAAAACCCAAGCAACTAAAAACCAACAGAAATACCCCCAAAATCTTAGAAGATTCAGGCAAGCATCTGAGGTGTATCTGGAGGGATTGAGGCTGATCAGAGCAGGTTATCAGTCCTCTGGGGAAAGGATTTTATTTACTGTGTTTGTTCTCTTGGCTAATTATGTGCCAGATGCAGTTACTATGTGGAGGAAGAAGGAATACCAAACCCTGCGAGCTCGCAGGGCTGGCACAGCTCTTGCCTGGCTGCCAGAGCTCCTTCCCCTGCCCAGTGGGGTCTTTTTTTGGGGACATAATTTTATTTCAGCTTTACTGAGCACTTAGAGATGTGTGTACAGTGGAAAACTGCCCCAAGACCTTGGAATTTTGGGGAGCTTATTGTTTTAACAGTTCTCTCTGTGTTTTCCTCCTGGTCTGCTGTACCTTTTCCTCCTAGAGCAAAAGGGACCGCATGAAGGCGTGGGTACGGGCACGTCTCCCCACCTGCTGCAAAGAGAGAGACTCCTGGTCCATCTACATCTTCGCCCCTCACTCAAGGTAAGGCACCTGCCCTCGAGCAGCAGCTATGTGCTGGACACGGTTGCTCTCACTGTGATGGTTCGGTCTGCCCATGTATCCCAGATGGTTCTCTTTCTGTCAGTCCACAAAACTCCCAACCCTTCCCCTGCTCCAGTACCACGTCAGGCATGACCCTGGCCTAGGAGCGTCCAGTACAGACCCATAGCCCAGAGCATGGCTAGAGCTTGATCAAGTTTATTGTTTGCTTCGTCAGTGATGCCAGGGCTCTGCAAGTTTTTGACTCATTGAGGGTGGGGTAGGGTGGGGAGAGGTGCTGGATTAAGCAGATAAATCTGAATTTGCACCCAGTGCACAGATTCAGGACAGTAAAGGGCACTTCTTGACCTAAACCTGCCTGGACTTCTCTGTCCTCCCCCTTCCCTTCCTCCCTATCCCAAGAACCCCCAAGAAACACCCTGTCTCACAGGTCCCCAGCTCTTCCCTTCCCAAATATTAGGGCTCCATGCCCTCCTACTTGTTCCTCTGGACATGCACCCACTCTCACTAAGGGTTTCCCGTGTTTGAGCTGGAGGGTCCTGGGCAGCATTCGAGTTCATTGATACAAAGATTAGAGAGATTTTCGGAAACAGACTTTGGGAAATGTAATACGGTATTATAAATCCTGGGTCGGTGTACAGCCATCTGTCACAATAAATAGCTTCTGTCCCTTTGTTCCATGTGCGCTCAACCCTTACGGGCTTGCTGGGAGTATTTCTTCCTTTATTTAACCTAAACCTGAGCACTATGGACCAGGTGGGGGGTCAGATCCAAATTTGGCCACATGTCCGAGTTGTGGAAGTAGCTGCTCCACTTCAAGTGACACAAAGTCCCGTGTAAATGTTACCGGGGCTTGAAATTCTGTAGCCCAGTTCTGTAGCTTGGATCCTTTTCTATTCATACCCCAGTCTGCCTGCAGCATGCGACTCTGCCAGGGAGGGGATTGGGAGATTGTAGCTCATCTGCTTTGCAAACGGAGCACTCGATTCCCCTGCCATGCGTTGAGCTGCTGTATTTCTCCCTAACCAATAGAGCATTAATAGCTAGTNTTTTTTTTTTTTTTTGTCTTTCTTGGCAGATTTCGCCTGATGTGCAATAAAATCATCACCCACAAGATGTTTGATCATATCGTCTTGGTGATCATTTTCCTGAACTGCATTACCATTGCCATGGAACGACCCAAAATCGAGCCTCACAGTGCTGTGAGTTTCCAAGGTTAACGTTTTTCTGTGCTCCTCTTGGAGCCAATATTTGGGGCTCTCACCCCACTGCTGTGCACCTGGTCTCACTTTCTTTGTCTTCTATAAATGGGAAGCTGCCAACACCCCTTGTGTCGAATGGTGTTTGAATTAGGTACAGCAAATCTCCTAGGTCCTACCCAGCCTCCTTTCAAAGTCCAAGAGCAGAGCTCGTGGCCTGCACTATATCGAATATCCCATTTCTGCAAGTACGATCAAGGTTTTAACACATGACATAAGCATGACATCTGTCTCTGTTTCCTTCTCTGATAAACCTTCAAACACTTTTCCTCTCCTGACACGATGTTCGCTTCTTCCATCTGTTCTCCATGGGCACGTATGTGTGGTGTGAAGGGAATGGGGGAAACTGTTCATTTCATACTCTGCTCTCCCCTTTGTGGATCAGCTTTGTTGTGACACGAGAAAAACTGAATTGATCCATGCACTGTAACGCCATTTCCCCAAAGCATTTTGTTTTAAAAGACTACATAAGGATTTCTCAAGCCAGACCCTCACAGCACCAACATCCCTTACCTGGAGGGACAGAATCACCCTATTGCTATTTTATTTTAGCATAGATTGTGGCTGAGGGATTCTCTGGGCTCTTGCTGATGTAGTGCAAAAGACTGCTCATATCGCAATCGTATAGAATCCTGTTTTGTTGCTGTAGGCGTGTCAGGCTGTTCATTTTTGTGGGTCTTCAATGTAAGACCTTAAAACTGGAGACTTGGCTGCTCTGTGCCTATTTTAAGCTTTCCCTAGTAGTCCTCCTTACCAAAATAGTTTGTCCAGCGGTCCCTCTCCTAAATCCACGCTTTTTCTTTTGGCTGTCGTGCAGTCATGGGGCACCAACTCACAGCTGCGAGAAGAGAGCAGGACTCCCTGCCTTCTGATCTAGCAGGAAGAAATCACCCTGCTGTTCCCCGAATGGAGCACCCTGAGAATGTCCCTTAAAATCCTAAATGCTTCTTTGGAGCCCCTTGCAGTGTCCTCTGAGAGTCAGCACTCACCAAGGCTGGCTCCAAAGGGAACTGGGCTTGTGCAGAGGTGAAGGGAATGGGGTGACACAAGTGAATTGGAGTCCACAGCAAAGACCTGTAGCTGAAAAAACTGTTACTTAACGTATGAGAGGAGGAGGATGAGCTGTGTTGTCCCCGGACATTGGCACAGCACAGAGGGGAAAGGAGAGAGGGACTGGTGTGAGGTTCATCAGCATGAGGTTATGACCAAGGGAACCAAAGTGAGCCATCCAGGGTTGGAGCTGAGGCAGACCATGGTTGAGGCACAACAGGGAGGGGAAAGGGGATGCTGAGCAGTGGGGCAGGGAGCAGGGGAGCCAGGAGGGATGCATGGGCCCTGCCTGCCCTGATGGAGTTCTCATCTGGAAACTGAGAGAGTTAGTTTAGGTTGAGTTGTTTAAAATAATTGTACTTTGTTTCCCCAAGCTCTGGATTTTCTGGCTGCTTCAAGCGAGTTTGCTTTCCCTGTCCCAGTTTCAGCTGGCTTATCAGAACAGGGGATGCTGTTGCTAACCAACACGCGCTCCCCATCGCAGAGTGCACGACATGGGCCGGGGAGATTATCCTGCAAAATAGCCACACACTTGCCAGAGAGGAATGTAATATCCTCAGTCTCTCCTCCACGCTATTGCTGTTTTATCTCTAGCTCCACAAGCAGGTCCCTACTCTCTTTCTCCTGCCTCCTGCCTACCCCTCCACAAGCAGTCTTTTGTGTGGCAGTCAGCTAACGGTCGGAGATGTTTCCTATCACAGCTCAGGCAATCACAGTGCAGGTCTAGGACCTAATTAATTATGGACCCAGTATGGAAACAAGCTACTCTGTGGTTCCTGAGTCACTTTCAGTAAATCATGATCTGGCAAGCGAGAGAGTTGCCAAGGTGTTTTGTCTTGTTTAAATTGCATCTCGTTTTGAGCAAGAGATCTGCATCTCTTACAGAACTGCTCTGTAGGGAGAGGCAGAAATAAATCCAAAATTGTTATTAGCAGAACTGGGGCCGGTTCAATTGTATGCGCACATGTATACATGCATACGCATCATCTTTCCTCCAGCCTCCCCCTTCTGCTGTCCATTTCTCAGTACAGGCAATCAGAGATTGTTCGGGGATTAAGGGAAAGTGTAATTTATTTAATGATCATCATTAAAAAGAAAGGTTTCTGCTAACTACAGATAGGGAACGAGTCCATGGTCTCATCTGTAATCACTAGCTGCTATTGCAGAGCGGTGGCAGCGAGGACTGCATGGTCTGGTGGATAGCACAGGGGACTGGGAGATGAGACTATTGGGCCGCACGCCCAGGACTAGCCTGTGGCTTTGGGCAAGGGAATCAACCTTTCGGGGGCAGGTCTCAGCTGGCATGAACCCCCAGAGCTTGGCTGGCTTCGGCGGAGCTGTGACAACTCATGCCAGCTGTGCTCCGGCGTCCCGTGGGTCCTGCTTGCCTTGCAGCACAGCCACTCTAATATTGACTTAATTTCGAGGAGAATTGGGAGCTCAGTGATATTTACAGTGTGTGGTGATGTCTGTAGGTGAGGGGCAGGTAGAGATTTGTCAGGCGCCTTCCAAGAGCCGGTGGGAGACGGCTTTGGTTCTGCTTGGAGGGATCTGGGGACAAGTTTGGGGCGGTTTTGGGGCAGGTGCCGGTGCTGCCGCTGTCCATGGTGCTGACACAGCCCCGGGCACCGGCAGGGCTGAACCCTGCAGGGGGTTATTGTCTAAATATTTGGATTTTCCCCTCTCTGCGAGCAAACAGTCTGAGCCTTGTTTCAGCACAGAAGCTGGAGAAGAGTTAGCAACTGCCCATATATGCACAGGCAGATGTACAGCTGTGGAGAGCAAGTTATAAAACCTTGTCTCTCATTTTCTTTTTTATAGGAACGGATTTTCCTAACGCTCTCCAACTATATCTTCACAGTTATCTTCCTGACTGAGATGACAGTTAAGGTAAATGAAGCCAGAGGATAAGTGTGTCTGTATTATATTAGTGAAATTTTATTATAGTGGACTCGCAAACCCCTTAGGTCTACTAACGACGAGAGAGGTGTATCTTTTCCTCCTCTGAATTGTATTCAGATACTCATCACATGCCTTATTCTGAGCACGTTTTACATCAGAACAATTTCACTGAAGTTGCTCTTGATTTACACCATTATATGAGCAATGGGACGCTTCAATTCAGCAATCTTTCCCTATTCTGCAAAGCTCTTGAGCACATGCTTAACTTCAACCATGCATGTAAGTCCCATTGTCTTCAACAACCAATTGTCCTCAACAACCTAAGCAGCTATGTGCTTTCCTGAGCAGGGAGAGACTTAAGCATGTTGAAACATTTTTGCTGGATTTGAGGCAGGAGGCTCAGAAACCCATTGCTGTAAATCTCTCTTGTGTAATTTGTAATCATCTCACAGAACAATTGCTCTTTCTTTGGGAAGTTTCTCTACTTTCTTTATTTGCAAAGCTTGTAAATGATTGCTTTGGGTCAGGCACTCTGAACCTTAACTCCAGCAGTCTATAGGAATAAAATATGAGCAAACTTTTTATGCCAGAGCCAAACATGTTAGGAATAGTTCTGTGCAGCTACGTTTAGCTGCATTAAAAATGTATCAGCTGTAAGGAACAGTCTGAGATGTTTCTGCAGAGGTATTTTTACAATTCTTGCAACATATAACACTTGCAAATTTGTCTAATTAGACATCTATACTGGGAAGCAAATGGACTCACAGGCTTGTATCTGTAAATAATGCATTCACAGCAGGTTGCTAACTGGAAGAAACATATTTGATGTGATAGTCATAATTTGTTGCAACTTGGTGTCCGGGCAGGTGGTGGCACTAGGCTTGTGTTTTGGGGAGAAAGCCTACTTGAAAAGTAGCTGGAACGTGCTGGATGGGGTGCTGGTTCTCATCTCCGTCATCGACATCCTGGTCTCGATGGTGTCAGACAGCGGCACGAAAATCCTGGGGATGCTACGGGTTTTGCGGCTGCTCAGGACGTTGCGGCCCTTAAGGTAAGCAGAGGATGAGGAGGACCTAGAAGAGCATAGTATGTGTGCACCAAAGGGGGAGCTGGGATTTTCCCCTGAGCAGCAGCATTCGTGCAGCAGAAGGACAGGCGAGACAAGGGCACGGCGCCTGTCACCAGCGTTGTGCCTGGCCTCCTGCTGCTGCGCAGACAATGAGCGTCCGCAGGTCCCGCAGAGCCGCAAGGAGCTCCGGGCGCTCGCTGTATGTTGGGACCAGCCCCAAGTGCAGTAGTAAACTGATCAATGCCTCTTTTGCTCATTAAAACACACATCCCCTGCTATTTGTGTTCTCGTTTGCTCTGTGTAAAGTGCAGCTTAACAGCTTCTTCTCCCCCTTTCCTTCAGGCAGTCAATGGCTTTAGTAACAAAGAAGGAAATTAGTAGCAGGTGGCAGATCATTTTTAAGGAAGTGGAGACTAAACTGTTGCTTAACCTAGAATGCAAAGAAGCTTCTTTTTTTTTCCCCCTCAGTTCCCCATTAATTTTACAGAGACATTTATTTTGAAAGTTGCCCAGACAAGATGAAAGCAGTCGTCCTGCTAACTTGGTCTCCTATCTCTAAGAGTGGACAGTATCCTATGCTCCAGGGACAGGCACCCCTCTGCCAGAACCTGCCCAAGGACCAGCCTTTTCCAAACAGGCATCTGTTTTGTCCGGTACCCTAAGGCATGACGGTTTCTCTCCATGCTAAATGCAGTCCCTCTTTAATACCATTGTTGCTGCTCTTGTTATGCAGCAGCTAATAAACCTTCCTGCTCAAAGCATCTTTGTGTGCCTGTCATATCTTACTGCTGCTTCCTTCATAAAAGGTTTGCTTTAAGTCAGGATTTTCTCTTTCAGGACAGAAAAATAGGACCCTGCTTCTGACAGAATTTGTTGTTTTACTATCCCTGTGTGAATAATAAGTCTAAATAACAATGGCCATACCTATACGTATATCTTTCAAATATCCTCAACAGCTATGAAAGGTATTCTGTTAAATTGGGCTATGTGTATGTTGTGCCTGGTGAGTTTTAGGATGTGAGCTGCTTTAATCATTTTTATCTGGACGGATAAGGCCATCGGTGCAGTTCAGCTCCCTGACCATGTGACTAGACTGTCTTCCTATCTAACTCTAATTCAGCCTTTTTTTCTCGTCATGTGTCCCCCAGCATCTCCATGTCAACTATAGTTTCTGGGGGCAGAAACCACCAGATTGCTGGGCTGGTAGAGCTGCTCTGCTCTTTTCTTTTGGCTGATTTTTGACATATGTTAAGAAAACCTACAAAATAATCTGGAAAGCTCTAGGTGAAAGAAGGATTGATTTCCCATCTCTGAACTGTGGAAGGCAACTTTATCTCCTGAGGTGGTGTGGTTAAATCAAATCTAGAGGAAGAGGCTTGGGTTGTGCTGAACCCTGCTAGAGTCACTTGTCTGACCTAGTAAAAGCCCTGCATGCTTCTCTGTACATCTGTAGATTTATTTGACCAAGACCTGGGTCTTTGTTTACTTGAGCTTTTCTCTGCAGTCACCTATGTACATGAGTAGCCTGCAGTTGTGGGGAATAATCCACTGAGTAACTGCAGGCTGGAGGAAGACTCTGCCATCTGGAGCACGGGCAGGATTTAGGCACTTCCATTGCTATTCCATTCCTGTTGGCATTTGATATGTTTTCTCAAGAGACTGTGTGAATGTTTTCAGCCAAGATACTGCTTTCTGCTACAAAGGATATGTAGAAAGACAGCAACAAAGCCCGTTCTCTAAATATGTTCACAATCAGTTCTATTCCCCTGTAATTAGATTTGTAGGAAATGAAAAGGCAGCCATCAGACTGGGGGCTTTTCAGTAAGTCATAAATCTCTGCATGTGGAAACCCATCTGCCTCTGCGATGCACATCTGGGCTGCCCTCAGCTCGCCTCGGCCCACAGCTGCCCACTCTGCCTTTGCTGCTGACTGCAAAGGCAATCTACCCGAGATATTTGTCTCATTCAATACAGGGTGACAGCTGGGAGAGGTGACCCAGGGTCTTTGCGCACCTTGTCTTCAATCCCTATGTCTGGGTGAGGTCCCCAGGGGAGACTGAGCCAGTTTTTCCTTTCCAGGAAAGCAAATGGCACAGATCAAAGCGAATGCTTTGTCCCCAACACAGAGGAGCTAACCCGGCTCTGTCTGTCCTCCCTTTCCATGGGCACTTGGGGACAGTGATGCGGAGAGGACATTGACAGTGAGAAACCAAATCACGACTGTGTGTGTGACTCAACTCGAGGGCAGGGACAGCCCTCCTCATCTCTGCCTTGGCTTTTCCTGGGCTGAAGGGGCTCTTCTTGCAAAAGTCCTTCCTCATTCTGTCTCTTCTTTTCTCCCATGAAAAGAGCCCCGCTGTTCTCTGCAGCACACAAAGCCACACAGGCTTGTGCCTTTTGCACAGGCATTAAAAAAAACAACCCAGCCTGTGTGCCAATCATGGGATTCTGATTGCGTGATTGATTATCAGCTGCCAAATTGAATCCATGAGGATTCGAGCCCAGCTTTATGACCAGAATTCCAAAAATATATTCACAAAGGAGTGACATTTAAAGATGTTTCCATGACCCTCTGATGTTTCAGCCAGTAGAGGGATTGCTTATACAATAACATTCCTTCTTAATGCGTTCAACCTGCTTTTGTTGGGATCAAGTGTTGTAGCTTAAGATACAAGAGAAATCAAAATTGAAAATGTATTCAGAATTAATGTGGATGGACACCGGCTCTGTTTTACTCTCTACAGAGCCTGGGCTTTGACTTCCAAAGCAGATGGATAAATTATTCACTTTTCATACTGTTGCAGCATGAAATAGTCATTTCATAGACTCTATCTATCATATTATCACCTTTGCTAATTTTTTTTTTTTTTTAATCTCTGGAGGAAGGGCTTCATTAATGTTGATCTGCTGCTTCATCTAAGTGCTACTTCTTCTGAGAGCTCTGATCAGAGTAGCAGGCTTAATGTGAGTAAATGTGATCCAGCTGGGGTGAGACTGGCAGTGTGTTTGAAGCGTCTCACGCCAGGGGTTTTACAGCACTGAGAATGCTGAGACCAGAAGAACCAGGAGGAACTCGGGAGATTAACCTTTCTTAACACTGAAAAAAAGGGGAAAAAAGATCTCATTTCAGTTTTCCCATTTGTATTATGCCTAATGCAGACTGGAATCATCCTGAATGCAGCCTCAGTGGATCTATGGCTTTGGCATGCCCAGAGGGCTCCAAATCAACTGCATCCTTCAGCAATAAATTGCAGGAGTGGTGGGTCAGATAATATGAGTTCACAAGCCTGAGACCAGCAGGACCTTGGGCAATATTGATGAGGTGCAGGGATGCTGTATCTTGACATATTGGAACTGACACTAATAATCTGGAAATGCTGAGGATTTCATTGGCACTTCATAGGGAGTTATCAGACTCTCAGGAGAGTGGCAGGAGTCTTTGCACAGACTTGTCTCGACACTGGATCAGGCCCTTAGTTTGAGGCAGCTCCAAGGTCTGAGGGTTTTCATTAGTAAGAACTATTATTTTTCAAAATCTTTTCAAAGTCTTCTTTCCCTGTAGGGCTGGAAACAGCACTGGCATGGAGCTAAACTGGTGGCAGCTTTTACCCTCATGCATTCTCATTTGAGGAATTCCCTGGTTGATCAGAACTCTGAAAACAGCCAAATTCTGCAGTTTTTCAGCCCTTTTTGTCTCAACACTCATGACTTTGTGAAGTCAGACAAGTAACCTCCTATTTTCTCTCTCTGCTGGATACCAAATAGTATCTCACAAGGGAAATCATTTTATTATTTCTAGAACAGGCTTTCTTAATAACTGTTGGAGAAAATTATCAACTTTAGACTCTGGAGACTAAATTTCTTCCTTGTTCCCCAAAATTTAAGGTTGCTCCAGTAATTTAGACCACAGGCCTTCAATTTAGAAGACCTGACTTCAATTCCATCCTGTGTGACAGTGGACTGAATAGCTAAGTTGATCCTTAAAGCACCAAAGTACCTGATTTCCATCAAAATCATTGGAAATGAAGTGCCTGCATACCTCTAAGAACGTAGCCTGTGGTCTTTCCATGCCCCAGTTTCCTATCTATAGTTTGGCATTTGTACTATTTCACTCAAGACTTTGAAAGGGCAGTAGGTGAGGGGTAGTGAGGTCTTTAGATAGTCTGAGGATCCAGAAAAGCAATTCAGCCGTAGATTGTCCAGCCCAATGCTTGCTTTGTGCACTCAGATGGAGTAGGAAAAGCCTTTGCGCTGCAGCTGCTGCTCCTTAG
This sequence comes from Thinocorus orbignyianus, assembly GCA_013400375.1. Classification (NCBI taxonomy): domain Eukaryota; kingdom Metazoa; phylum Chordata; class Aves; order Ciconiiformes; family Thinocoridae; genus Thinocorus; species Thinocorus orbignyianus. The sequence continues at coordinate 1,410,041 of VXBW01003457.1, read as the reverse complement.
GTGGTGCAGTCAGACTTGGGGCAAAACAGAAGTGATGAGAGAACTTCCATGGCGAAAGAGAGAACCAGGCAGAAACAAGAAGGTGGGAAAGTTTGTGGCACTTTTGAGTGCCAAGCATTCAAAGGAGCCACCAGCTGGTACCCAGAAGCACACTAATGCTTCCCTCCCTCCAATTTATACAGTAGACAGCTCTTTCTGCCTTGGGAAAACACAGTTTCTATGGCATCCGTACAAACTGATTTACAGCACTAGTGAAATGCTTAGTTCCAGTTGGCATCAAGAGGAGGGAGGCACGCAACCTCTTCAGATGCCTTTCTAAGTCCCCCAGCTCTCCACCTTCAGATCTGTAAGCCTGAGTACGGTTGTTCGTCTTGCCCAGCATGGTGAAATGGCTTCTGTAAATCGCACAAGCCTTGTCCTTTCATTGTAGTGTTGTCCTTGAGAGTGTAGTAGGTTTTTTTGTTGTTTTTTTTTTTAACCTGCTTCAGTCATGATATTCATGTTCTTCTTCCCCAACCTTCCCATGTGATCTCATCCTCTGTTATGAAATTTTCTGTGGTACTGGACAGAGAGGAGGTAGAGAAATAAGGTTGCATGCTTGAGGTTCTGCTGGTGAAATTTCACCTGGAGGACACCACTGGTTCAGTAGAATTGATTGTACAGTGGGTATACACCAGCAGACTGTGGTGGTACTGAGGGGTGGCTCAGGTCTCTGTGCACAGCAGCACTATCAGGATACATACAGATTATTTTTTTTACAATGAGGGTGGAGCAGGTTGCCCAGAGATGTGGGAGATGCCCCATCCCTGGAGACATTCAAGGTCAGGTTGGATGGGGCTCTGAGCAACCTGATCCAGTTGAAGATGTTCCTGCTTATGGCAGGGGGGGTTGGACTAGATGATCTTTAAAGGTTCCTTCTAACCCAAATCATTCTGTGATTCTGTACCCACTACAGATACGCAGGCAGCTGTGTAAGAGTGTCTGCTCCATTTCATAGACTGAGACAGGGAAATCAAGAGTCTTGCCTAAATCTATGCAGGAATAGCCATTGGGAAGCCCTCTCTTTGCAGTCCTGGACAGGCTAAAGGCATAAAAGTGTGTGTTTGTGGATGACTCAAACTAAAAGGCTGGAACCCAGGGAAGGTGTGATCAAGAGTGGAAACCTAGCGAGCTCTTGGGACTGAATAACAGGAAAAGGAAAATGCTGAGTTTTGAATATATTACAGTGAGTGGTAACTACAAGATGCTGATCAGAAAATGGATCAAGAATAGGCAGTGGGTTAGATTAAAATCATCCTTCCAAGTTTGAAAAATATGGAACTAGCATATATATATATTGCTTTCCTTGATCCTTCTCCAGTGACTTTTCTGGCCTGGTTTTTCATATGTGGTCTCCTCCTCTTCTTTTATGCAAATATGTATGTGTAGACAAACACCCTTTTCTTTCAAACACTTCCACAATCTCACAGGTCAGTCTTCCAGAACTGCTTCTTCCACCATGATTTTTGAGTTATTTTTCATTCTAGAGAATTCTCTAATGCTGTTTTCTCCTCATCTCCCATATTGATAAAAGGCAGAACTGGGCAAGAACAAGACTAACATAGCTTTTGTGCTTACTTGTCTACACAGAGTCATTAGTCGAGCCCAAGGACTGAAGCTGGTGGTGGAGACTCTAATGTCATCCCTGAAACCCATTGGGAACATCGTGGTCATCTGCTGTGCCTTTTTCATAATCTTTGGGATCCTGGGAGTTCAGGTGAGTCCCCTGTAAGCCTTAGGGCTCAAAACCATTAGTGAGCCTCAGGCAGCCCCACCTCTGAGTATCTGTACCACTGGGCACACTGTAAGCATTTCTGAAACTGAACCAATGGGCTGTTTGGTCTTGTTGGTGGACACTTCTTGCTCCTAGCAAGGAGGAAGGAGATTTCATATTATTGGCCAGCCATTAAAACCTCATTAACAATTACAACCTAACAACAGTGGTCCAGCTACACCCAACCCTAGCCATTGCTGGAGGAACAATGGTTAGAGCTAGTTGGTGGGGGTTTTTTTGCCTCAGTCTGGTTCCACTGAGGTCCTGTGACCAGCTGTAGAAACTTGTGTTGGTTTTTAATCCGTAACTTTGCCGTAGTTAACAGCCTGGAATGGCTCAGACTCAAGGGCTTATGTGGCTCTTGGTCCTCACCTTAGCAGCCCAGCGTGGCCTTTCTAGTGCTCTCAAGACACATTTATTCCTGACTTCCAAGTGTTGGCTATGTTGAACTTTCTTGAAGCTCACCATGAAGCTTCAAGAAAGCTTCAAGAAAGCTTAGTGATACAAAAGCCAACATGGTGACCTCCTCAAAGGCAAAGAACAGACTTTCTTCATCTTTTCCCCACCATAAGGACTCCTGCTCTGCCTGCAGCAGGACATGAATCAAGATATTTCTCCACTTTCTTCCCTTGGCCATACCACAGAAGGGTCAGGCTTGAGGCGTGACATATACCATCAAAAAAACTCTGCTCAGGAAAACAATGAAATCCCAGTTCTGTTCCATCTGGGAGATAACATGTGGACATCTCCCCTCCACCTTTCTTCTAGGTATAAACCAAGAGGGAAGTAGAAACTCCAAGCTGAAATTGTTGGTTTGTAAACTCCAGAGAGACCTTGACCTGGAGATTCATTCAGATTCTGACAGCTTGTGTAACTGAAAGCTTGCAGAAATAGAGATTTCTAAGTCTGTTTCCTGCCAGCTCTACTGGCAATATCCTCAGTCCCAGGAGTGCAGGAACCCAGGGGAAAAGTGGCAGAGTTTCCAATGCAATTGGTTTCTCATTACCTGAGAAGAAGAGATGGTTTCATATAAATATTCTGACATAGCACTTATTTCTTTCTGAAGTTTGTCTGATCTGTCACAGCCAGCTTTGGAAAACAGCTTTGTTTGGCTTTGTTTTAGAAAGGTGTCTTATATAATATTTTATACTAATATACTGTATAAATAATAAATACAGCATTGAAAATAAACAGAGAGGAAAATCATGCCATCCATAACCACCTCAGTGGCTCGATTGGCTTCGCATTACAGTACAACAGCATCCATCTATTATACTAAACAGATTCATAAAACTAAGCATATCCCATAAAACAGTATAAAACTCAGACATGGGAAAATTTATGCCAGACAACACATCTTGCAGTATGCTCTTTGAATTTCTTCCCTGCTAACTGCGATTGCTTTCTCTAGTGGCTTACAGTCTTACCTTAAATTGTTGTGACCATTGATGAGCTTAAGTGGTAGATACGAGCAAGACTGATCCAATATTTATGATGCAAAATTCCCCGTTAATATTTATGTCTAATTAGGTCTATAGCAGTTTCCTATAAAAAGACCATCTTTAAGTTACAGTTGGTTTTCCCATGTAAATATAAAGGGGGGGATCAAACTAGAGTTCTTAAATGCCATTAAAATCCACACATCCAGATTTCTTTACAGAGTTTCGTTTTAGCGAGACTGGTTTTATTGTAGAGCTTTGTCCAAACCTGAATAGTCATTACTAAAATACAAGAAATAGATTGCTGAAACAGGTATAGGAGGAATCACTGGGTCTTTCACTTTCAGAAGTGCTAAAATCCAAAACGCTCGGATCGGCATTTTTGCAATTGGGCTTTGTGTTTCCCAACCCCGTTAGTTGCTGCATTACTGCTCCCACCTGAGTGGCATTACAGCCCAGCTCCCGGAGAAGTTAAATTTGTAGACAATACATTAAAAGCAGTTGTTTACCTTCCTGCTTAATTAAAACTTTTCTCTGTGAAGGCTATATCTCCCCGGTCTGCCTTACCCACAGATACTGTTTCTCCATGGAAAGATCAGGGAATACTTCTCTTCTTGCATCTAGAAGTTTTATGACTGCGTTGAGCGGTGGTTAATTTTGCATGCCTAGAAAACATCCTTCTGTTGATTTCTAAACGAAAACCCATGGAATAATGCGTGGGTTTATCTTGTTCACCACTATTTCTACTGATATTTGTCTAGAACAACAGATCAAAACCTGTCAGCATCTTTTCTCTGTATACTCAGGTGGTGTTTTAAGAAGCCTGGAGAGCAGGTTGCCATTTTCCCCCAAAACAGTAATGTCAATAGCTTCTGTCAGCAAATAAAACCAGATTTGTTGGATGTCTCCTGGGCCCTGATACCATCCATCCTGCTAGCATCAATCACCCTGTCTGAAGCAGTAATCATCCCCTGCCACTCTCTGTTCTGTGCACAGGAAGCACCGGGTCTAGAATTAAGTGCGTGGAAGCTCGTGTTCCTCATGCGGGTGTAAATCAGGAGCTGACTTAAACCACAGGCTCTCCTGGCTTACGCCATAGGGAATAAGCTCAGGATCAGGTACCCGGTGCCAGTCAAGCTTGACTCCTTATGCTCTGCAGAAGGAATAAGTCCAGAGACTCCTGCATGGGCTGCGGAGCCTAATGATGGCTGGAGAGCAGCATCCAGGGTGAGCAATGGGAGCAGGACTGACAGCAGTCTTGTTGCAGCAAGAGCCCAACGTCACTCGCAGCAGCTCGGCTCCTCTCTGATGTGTCCCCTCGTGACCTGTAAGAGCAGAGCTTAATCCGCCGCTGTGCCTCCTCAGTGCCACCTTTTCTCTGCTGACAGAGGGTCCCTGTTACATTTAAGTTGTCGGTGACCCTTGAAACCAGCATCGTTAACTGGGCTGGAGTCGCCGGAGTCGTTCCACGTGTGGTGAGGAGCCATTAGCTGGTCTGGGCTATTAGCCAGGGCTGTGCTTGAGCTGGCGACCCAGAAGCAAAGGCCTTTTGGCCAGTCTCAGATCACTGAACCAGACAACCTAATGTACAAGGTGGGTGTCCTAAATGATGTGAAATCAGGCATTTGCTCATTAGGTGCATATTATACAGGCTGCTCGTGTTTAATAACCAGCATGAATGAGGCCATTTCCCTTAACTTCTCTAGTCGGCGTGGGCTGTGCAGAACGCCCCAGGAGAAATATCCATCATCTGCAGAGAAATCCTGCAGACCAAACCCTTACCTTTCCTCTCTTCATTGTGTATTTTGCAGCTTTTCAAAGGCAAGTTTTTTGTCTGCCAGGGAGAGGACACCAGAAACATCACAAATAAATCGGATTGTACAGAAGCAAGCTACAAATGGGTCCGGCACAAGTATAATTTTGATAATCTCGGCCAGGTATTAATAGAATGGTAATCTGCTTCTTTGCTCCTTTACATCCTTGACTTAAAACCTGTGCATTATTATCCCATGGGATTTTCTTACAGGGCACTACCAGTCGCAGTAAATATTCAGTTCACATACACAGCATTCTGTCTCCGTAAATCCCAAAGGTAGTGTTTCCAAGCAGGCATACACTTCTTTTCGGTACAGAACAAGCACATGTGGCTTCGTAGAGTACTTAATTGCTTCACTGCTACATAACAAACCAAATATATCTTGCAGAAGGGCTTGTCTAATAGAGCTGGACACTTTCAGCCATCTCTGCAGCACAGCCTTATTTTAGCAGCATGGTAAGGACTAATTAGTTGGGAGCGGTAGAGACCTGGAGGGTGGAAATGAAGCTGCTTTTGTCTTCAGCTTTGTGGTTTCTGAATTAGCGCTCGTTGCTGAACCAGGCACTGACATTGATAGGTTTTTGCTGCCAGGAGAAACCTTGTGCATCAAAGTGTCCCATTATCAGACAGGTAATGATAATCCCCAGACAGGAAAGGGCAAAGAGGAGTAAAATGTTACAGGTAAAAAAGCTTAAGTGCAACTGTGTCTAACTTTTTTCCCATGTACTTCCAGGCCCTGATGTCTCTCTTTGTTCTGGCCTCCAAGGACGGATGGGTGGATATCATGTACGATGGCTTAGATGCTGTGGGAGTCGACCAGCAGGTATGTGCTCCAGCAGAGCTGTAAGAAATGAGTTGTCAAAGGTGACACATTTGGGCTCATGCTTTGCAAAGAACTGGTGGCTTCCACAGTCAAATGGGGTTCTGGGGTTGGGATCAAGGCAGCCATTTAACCCAAGTCCTGGGACATGACAAGGAGTTAAGTGAAAAGTCTGGATTTGAACTGAGCCTTTTCCCTACAGTTTTTGCAACACGACTGGTGTAACGAGCATTAGGAGAATTGCCCCTGTTGAAGACTGGTTTGGCTTCTTAAGCAGTTAGTACATTTCAGGAGAAAAGAAGTCCTTTGTGAAGGTACAGGTTTTCAAGTGAGGAACTTACAATAGCTGCAGAGGATGTGCTATCCTGCTGCTGGCAGAACAGAGGTGGTTCTTCCGTCCTCAGTGTGTTTTGTGATTTGGGAGCATTCAGTTAAAGTGTCTCTGTGGGCTGTAATTTTCAGGAACAGCAGAGCACACAGAGCTGCCTCGAAGGGGTTTGTGGATGTGGCAGATGCATCAATTTACTTCCATTTTGTTGGTGTTTTTTCGTTTGGGGTTGGTTGTTTTTTTTTTGAGGTTCAGTTGACATTTGCCTTTCTCCACTTTGCAGCCAGTCATGAACTACAACCCGTGGATGCTTCTCTACTTCATCTCCTTCCTGCTTATTGTGGCCTTCTTCGTCCTCAACATGTTTGTGGGGGTGGTGGTGGAGAATTTCCACAAGTGTCGGCAGCACCAGGAGGAGGAAGAAGCCAAGCGGCGGGAGGAGAAGAGGCTTCGCCGGCTGGAGAAAAAGAGAAGGAGTAAGGAGAAACAGATGGCTGGTCGGTAGTCTTTCCACATCTTTCTGAGTCCTGCTTGACCTTCCACACAATCCCCTCCTGCTTCCCCTCCCTGCCTCGCGTCTGGTGATCATTCTTCTCCCAAAAGCATGTCCAGCTATAAAATTTGCATGAAGGAAATAGTGTCGGTTTAGGCTGAGCAAGGAGCCATGGAAGCCTTTTTAATGGCTGCATGATATGCAATGACTTTTCCATTGGAGGTTATTTAAATTAAAATATAATGATAATCAGACCTGGAGCTTCTTGGATAGCAAAGCTCAGTGTTACACAAATAGTGACAACTGCAAAGACCAGCAGTGCCGAATGACACCATAAATCTTCTGAGTCATGAGCACTGTTGCTGATAACTGGATTCACTATTTGGTTTATTAGAGCCTTGTAATGCCACAGTGATGTTACCTGTCCCATTTATCAAGCAGGTTTATTTATTGGCACAGTAGCACCACTGCTATTCAAGAGTGTAATAAAATAATGGAGCCATCTCATTCTAGTGATGCTTAAAAACTCCTTAGAGAAACATTTCAATGTGTTTGCTTGAGAAATACAGATTAGAGAAAAAAAAAAAAAGCCGTTGAGGAGAGTAACTAACTAGACAAAATAGCAGCGATACAAATTGAACCAAACAGCAAACTGGATGTACAAGGTTACAGCCCTGCCTGGAGAAGGCTTTATAGGTGAAAGGAGGCTAGACCTCCACTCTGTCCAAAGTCTCCAACCTGACATTTTTCCTTTAGTCCTTTTTTGTTTTGTTTTGTTAATTTGGTTGAATAAGTAGGGAATAAGTCAGCCAGAGGCCAAAGGTCAGAGACACTCTTCTTGCATGCTCTCTCTTCTGACTGAACTTTCTCCGTTGCCCTTCGTGTCCATGGCCTCACTCTTCCTCTCCCTGGTCAGTCCGCCTGTTGCTCTCTCCGTGTCCCTTTTCACATCTCTTCTCGATCTTTGACAGAATTCAGTACTGTTTAAGAGGCTGTCTGATCAGACGCTTGTTCCAAAAGCTGGTAATACTAAGTCTGTTTTATATTTTTAATAGCCTAAGAGGTGTTTAATAGCTGTGACAGGCTTAATCGTGCAACCACATGCCACAACGGTGTCTCAGCCTCTCTCAGTTCAGCACTTTCCTTTGGTCACGTCTTTAAGTCCCATGAGTTTCACGGGTTTTGTAACCAATAGGATGTATCACACCAGCCTCTGGACATCAAACTTTGGTTTATGCCGAGAGCCTGGCTTCCTCGATGCTCAGTGGAAAGATGGAGGCTTCCCTCAAGAGCAGTGGAGGACACATTAAACTGTTCTCAGTTAAGTGGGATACAGTTGGATTTTTTTGTTTTGTGTTGTTTTTGACATCAAGGAAATGCCTGGAAAGCTCTTTGAATCAGTCTAAGTTCCCAAACACAGTTTCAGGCTGATGAGTTAGAAAAGGGTTTTAAAGGCTGGATAGAAAGATCCCTATTTAAAGTTGCACTTTTGGAAAGCAAAGATTTCTGTAGAAGAAAAATAGATGTTTAGTTATTATTAATGACCTTATTTATAATGCTAGAGGAACTAGATGAAGAAAAGACGTAATTCTGGGCAATTTCCCAGCAGGAAGGAATCACAAACCATCCTTGGAGATGTAGTTATTCACTCAGTCCTATGAAATGCCTAATTAAAGAGGCAATAAACAGCTATTTTACTGAGGATCAAATATTGCTGAGTATTCAATCGCCATAAAAACCTTTCAAGAGCAAAGTATGGAGCCCTCCAAATAGCTTCAGAGCAGTTTTCCCAATTCGCATTCAGTGAAACGTTGGTTTTAATTGACCATGTCCAGCTTTGCCCTCAGAGGCAACAGATGTTGTTGTGTAGCTTCATTCTGCACGGTGGGAACTTGCAGATGATACCAAGATTAGAGTTTTGATTATGCCAGCAACTGCATGGGGGGCCCTTTCAGCTGGGCCCAGATGCCCAAACCAACCTATGGATGTCAGACGCAAACATCCAGCTGGCTGCATGGTCATTATTGATCGTAGACTTTTCAAATGCATCCACCCAATCGGACGTCTGAAAACCAGAGAAGCATGTGAGATCCCAGCTTGGTGAGATGTAGGCAGATGTAAGGTGCTCTGGCCCAGCAGGATATTTTCAAAGTCTGTCCTTCAGAAGTGTCTTCTCTTTCATCATTGTCAAGCCAGGGGGTTCCCAGGGATCTCTTGGGCTTCCACTCGTGTACACGGGAGAAGTGCAAGAGCCCATCCTTTTTCACGATGAGCCCGTGTACCTGAGCTCACCCTCCATGAGGCACAAGGAGAGGATCCCGCAAGGAAACATTCCCGGTAGAGGCAACGGAGAACCTGAGAGCTGCAGGGACCTCTGAAGGGGAAGGGAAGTCTTGCCATGTGTCCTGCCGGGTGATTAATGCCGTTTCATTCTTTTAGATCTAATGCTGGATGATGTATTAATGGAGAGCTCAGCCAGTGCAGTGCAAGGTACTGGGAAGTCGGCACGTCTCGTCCCACTTGAATGGCAGTGCTGTGTCACTAACGGCTGGCCACCGCTGCTGTGAGGCATCCCACTAAACCATGTGTGTGGTGCAAAGCTCGTTTGCTTACTTCATGGCACACGCGTATCATTCTGACCTGCAGGTCTGCAGACCTGGCTCAGGACTGACACTTGCAAGCCCTTAATTTACCCCTTGATCATGTTATGTTTTTCAGTATTTTTTTTTCTGGTTTTCATTAAGACACTGTCTGTTTGGGGTTTTTTTCTTTTTTTTTTTTTTTTTTTTTCCTTTTCTTTTTTAGCGTTTTTGGTTTTTCTTAGAGAATAATGACTGGGCTGTGAAATGGGTCCGTTATTGTTAACCCTCGCTTTCCAATCACCAGCTTAGGAGTCTCTGAATATTTACAGGAGTGTCTCTGGAAGGCAGGCAGTCTTGCTTAGGGGAGGCTATTTCATTATTTCTCCAGCCCTTGCTCATTGCTCCACAAACACTGTGCTTCTTTTTTTTTTTTTATTTTTTCAGGAGGTTAAAATTCAGCGTAGTGCAGAGCCTCAGTTCTTTAATGGAAAGATCAGCCTCCACACCAGCCCTCAGCGTGGACATGGGGTTTATCCGTTGTGCATTCTTTGTATTGATTCAGAGTTGCTCAATCTGTGAGGCATCTTGTAAATTAAAAGATATAAAGATGTCACCTCAAAGCCTTTTCGGGTCCTGTGGGGGATGGACCAGCTGGGAGTTTGACCTGGCCACCCCAACCAGGGCTCACTCGCGTCTTCCTTTCCCGTCCCCCTTCGCCAGGATACTGCTCAGGGCTGCAAATCTGTCCCTTGCTCTTTTTATTTTTAGAAGAGGCTTTGATCTGGCAAGCATTTTGTTTAATTCATAACTTAAGAATATTAGCCTGAATAATTAAAGAGGCACCAACATAGAAACAAATATAGCTTTAATTTTCGACAAAAATAATATGCTAGGAAAATTGTGCCATTAAAACTCTCACCTGTGAACAAGCTCCCACTGCTTGAGATGGGAGCACGACTCCATCCATCTCTCACATATTGCAGGGAGTTTTGATTAAATAAAAATTGCAAGTTGAGGGCTATCAGCTCTCACTGCAGAGGATAACGCCGGGAGACCCTTATATTTCCAAGGCCTTGTTGAAAATTATCACAACATGCTTTAATAAATCCTGAATCTCCTTCCCATTGCCATTCCTGGTATTTTTATTTCCTTGCCTTCATTCTTGCTTTTCTTGGTAGGCCTCCTGTCCTCCTCTGCCAAACGGGGACAACACGAGTGTTTGGGGGGGTCTGTTTACTTTTTTTTTTTCTTTTTTATTTGATTGTGATTTCTCTCCTGGTCCTGTGGAGCTTTATCAAGGCTGTCTTACTTTATTTTATTTTTAAGGCATTGAACTCATTCCAAACCCCTCCGTTAACCTGCGCAGGCTCAGAAAGACTCTTAGAGTTTGCCTTTAAAAGCGTGCAATTGTCAGGTCTGTGCTTTGTGTTTCCTTTTGTTGTCTTTTCTTTGGATCCAGTGGTAGCGAATGTGCCACGCTGCTCTTCAGGCAGCAGCGTGAGGGAATAGAAAGATTTTCTTTCTGAACCTGTCCATGGGGGTATATGAGGGAATCGGTCCTGGGTGCTGTGGACGAACCTCCTGTGGTTCAGTGAGAAATCGGGAGGTGTGACCCCAAAACTTCCACACATCTCTGCACTTACAGAGGGCTTCTTTTTTCTTTCTCTGAAGATAAGATGGAGTTGTGTGTGTGTGTGTGTGTGTGCGCTGCTGCTTGGTGCTCAGTGAGATATTATAATTTTATTTTTTCCTTTTTTTTTTTTTCCCCAAGTCTGCATTCTATCACAACTGGAATCTTCTCAGTGGAAATAATTCATCATTTTCCATTTTGCCTTTTTTTGTTTTTTTCTTTAATAAATCCATTCAGTACAATAAAAGCCAAGTAAAACACTGTGTTTAAATAAAAAAAGTTCCTTCAGTGCAAACTACTTTTTAACCTAATAATATTCTTGATACAGTTTGTAAATCCAGCTGCGTCACAGGCTCATTGCTCACTGGTTTGCCGCTGTCCTCCAGATATACTCAGACCTGAAAAGTAGTTAATTCCCTTATTATAGGGGAAGGAAGGAGCTGGAGGAGATGGTAATGGAATTGTCCCACTCTCGTGAATTCCAATTTCCCGTGCCCACGCACCTCCGGCTCGAAAGCCACCTCGGGGAAAGTGGCAATTTCTCTCTTGACAGGGCTATATTCGCAACCAGCCGCTATTCAGAGATATTTCCAAGTCGCATGCCCAGCCCAATTCCCCCAAAGAAAATGCAGTTAATGGGAAGAGAGTGGCCCTGGTCCCATTTTCCCCATCTCCAGCAGTGACTGGCAGGGAGCCAGCAGGGGTCCTGCCTGGCAAAACCAGGGCTGCCTCCAGTGCTGCTTTGCTGGTCACTGGTGCCATTTCACAGGTCACATCCTGGAGCTGTCGGGCAAACAGCAGCACAGGGTTCCATGCCCAGGACTTGGGCTGTGATTACCAACACCAAAGGGCACCTGGGCTTGGGAGATGTTAGAACAGGATTGGGGAATGTTGCTCCTGCAGCAGCACTGGTCACCACCTTCCCCAGTGGGCAGGAGAGGCCAATGATGAGTTTGGGTGCCCCAGAACACAGGCTGAGGCTGCTGTGCTCTGCCCTGGTGAAGGGAAGCAATTATAATTCCACAGGATGATGCCAAGAGAACAGAGTGTCTGCTTGGGAAACAACTTTAGCCCCTAAAGATGGGACATTAAAACTGAGTGCTCTCCTTGCTGTTTTGTTGGGGGTTTTTTGGATAGGATGTGTGGTGGTGGGTTTTTTTGGTGTGTGTATGGTTGGACTCGATGATCTCAGAGGTCCCTTCCAAACATGAAAATCCTGTGATTCTGTGGTGCCCTTAGATCATCGCCCATAGTGAGCAGGAAGCTGGGACTCTCCTGCGCCAGCTCTCAACTGGCTGCAAAATCTCTGTCCTACCTGGGGTAGGAGATTGCTCAGGATTCTCCTTCTGAGCTGATTTTCTCCAGGGTACTGATATCTAAATTTGAGCCACTTCTCCCTCTCCCTGATTCCTGGCCTCCAGCCACGGTGAAGCAGCTTGATTTACACCCTGTTTACCAGCCTGGTGCCTCGTGGTGGGCTTTTGCTGTATTTCCCCATCTTCTCACATTCTCATTCTGCCAACTCTTCTTTTGTTCGTTTGCTCTCCTCCTCTTTTCTTTAACGCCATGTGTGCCGGGAAGCCAAGTTAACCTTTCCAGTAATAACCAAGACTAACCCAGAGCTCTTGTTGTTCTTGACACAGTGTATTGTAACAGTACAGTAATGTGGTGTTGTGTTAGTTGTGAAGTTCACCACCTGGAGCTTTAACAGATGTCTGTATTTCCCAAGATGTTGGTATTGTTTAGATCTTTACTGCAATAATTAGAAATGATACTGTGTGATAGGGGGCAGGGGCTTTGCACCTGGATGGTCATACGGGAGAAACACCCGACTTCTCTGCAGAACTGGGCAGGTCGAGTTAAACGAATTGTCTTTATGCCGTAGCAAGAGGATGATGGTTGATGGGTTCAGAAAGTTCCCTGCCCACCTAGACACAGTAACTGTTTAGTCCTCTGACAGCATGCCAGCTTGTGTGTGGGGTCAGCGGGCGGTAACACCTCTATGGCACTAACATGCATGGCCGGCATGCGGGGACGGGCCAAGCGAGCGGTGGCATGAGTCATAAACAGGGTTGGCAAACCCCCTCTTGACAACATTAATGGAGAAGGATGGAAAAATTACTAATGGTAGTTTTCTAAGGCTGCGAGCGCATCTGCGAGAGCAGCATCCAGAGGCGTTGGGCTGCAGGAACCTGGGGGCATCTGCTGGGAAAAGTGGAAAAGGGGGTTTGGGAGAGGGGGCTTTGAAGGGGGAGAAGCCTTTGTGGATGTACGAATAATTAGCAACCCTGCTTATAAGGCCATGCTCTGGCTAACCCAGGTGCAGGAGTCCTGCACAGGAGACAATTTACAACCCTCTCTAAATCCTCTCTCTGTTCTAACGGCGTCGGTGCTCTTCTGTAGGATTTGGAATTACCTGTCAATCACAGCTAAGAAAAATTTGAATTCCAGTGTAATTATTCATAAGTAAATCCACTGTAAGAAAAGGCAGAAACATTGACGTTTTTCTTTTTGAATGTGAATTATACATAAATGTAGAAGAAGTAAGTGATCCAATTACGGTGGTGTTTCTTTCTGAGATGATAAGTTGGTTCATAAAAATAGGTCCTATTCCTAACCTAATTGTATTCAAACATTTTAGTTAATTTGCTACTCATAATTTAGCATAATGTGATCGAGATATCTTGACTTTATGGAGATTTATGCAGATTCTGAGATATCTGACAAAGTCTTATGAGTGAGTCAGCAGCTACCAGTCTGCTTTTCTGTAAGCACTCAATAGATTCGGCATGAAAATTCATTTTATAGACCTTTTCATCGATACCGTGCTTTAGCACTCAGGTACAGATCACCTAAAGCACGCTGCAGATCAGAAAGTGAATATTAATACTGCTTTTCATTTGATGACACTGAAGCAGAATTTTGGGCGTTCCAACCCCTACAGAATACAACTGCTGAGTGATTTGTCTCTCTGGTCCCTGGGCTGTAAGGGAAAGGTCTGTCTCTATGGAAAAAAACAAAACTCTGATTTTTCAGGATCCTGTTGTGAAGCGGGGAGTGGAGGAAACCATTAAATCTATAGCTTTGATTGCAATGTCATTGGCTATTGACAAAGTGAGTTCTATTTCCAGGCAAAATTTAATCTTCTAAAATTAGTTTTCCCTGAGGGCGACCCAAACCTGTGCTTCGTGGCTTTATTCTGCCCAGCTTTTTTGCTTGGAGTAATGTATCAAACTGTACATTTGCTCAGAGGCACTAAATATCAAGCCACGTAATTCTTACAGCTCAATAATTTTCATAACCAGTTGATCATCTAATTATGAGAGTAATATTATACTTTGACATATTCAAGACAGTCCTTTCCACTTCAATCTGCATTATAATGCCTCCTTGAAAATTGTACTGAATTATATACTCAGCCTTGGCATTTCCTCATTAGAGATTAGGTGAGTAAATGAGTTTATCTCTAGGAACATTCGGGGTCTAAAGAGCATGTGTCATCTCGGAGGCGGCCGAACATGGGAATGAGTTGAACAGTGAAATCTGTATTTTGATAATCTTGTCCAAATAGAGGATCATTATTTTCTAATCGCTAAGGCCAACTGATCAGTTTTCCGTGGTATTTTTATGGACCATTTTTCAGGGCTCTGACAGCCAGTGTTGAATTTTATTCTTTCTGCAGTTTATTCAAAGAACGTAATATGTCTGAATTACTTCTTTTTCAAAGACCACCACTAACTCAATGGCCTGCATTTTTAAGCCATTGTTAGTAAAATCTGTCCCCAACATCTGACCGTTAATTGGGTTTTCAGATACTTTGGAGACTTTTAAGATCAGCAGAAACAAAAATTGTTGTTTTAATTTAAATTTAATTTAAATTTCCCTACAGGGAAAACATTTCTTTAGCAGCACAATAGTCCCAGCTCACCTCTTCCCTGATGCCATAAGGCTGAGTATAGTGCATGTCCCACTGAAAATGTTTAATGGATGTAAGATGCCGGAAGCCCTGCTGTGTATTAAAAATGGTAACATGACAGCAAGAAAAAAAAGGAAATAAAAAAGACAGCATGTTGCTGTAAGCGGTCTAGAATTTATCATCTTTGGAGTTGGAAAGTGAGGGTGCATTGACTTCAGAAAGACGCAGAGAAATGCCTTGACGTGCTTCTCCGCTTTCCTCCTCCTCCCCACTGCAGAAGCTCAGTGTAAGCCCTACTATTCGGATTATTCCCGCTTCCGCCTCCTGATCCACCAGATGTGCACCAGCCACTACCTGGATTTGTTCATCACCGGAGTGATTGGCCTCAACGTCATCACCATGGCCATGGAGCACTACCAGCAGCCGAAGGTATTGGGACAGAGGGAGGGGAAGAACAGGTTGGGCGCACACTCAGCCGTGGTGGGATGTGCCACTGGACAGAGTTAAGGTCGGTTTTGCTCTTAGATCTGGTGGCCCCCATATGCCATGCCCCACCTGGCCCTTTGCCCTGTGGAGCGTCCCCATCCTTCATCTGGCTTCCAGCTCAAACCGTGGCTTTCGGTACCTGGGTCCCATTGCACCTCTCCCTTCTAGTTAAGTGCAAACAAACTGCTTTGCAAATGAGAATGAGAACATGGTTTTTTTGTTTGCTCGGTGAGATTGCTGTTGAAATCTTCCACCAAAAAAGGGATTCCCACCAAAAAAGGGAGAAAAAAAAAAAATGAGAAAAAGGATAAAGAATAGGAGAATTTGTGAAATGTTTCTTTTTACAAAGTTTCTCCTAAAACCCCCATGTCCCATAGGGCCCAATTTTCACAGGCACCAGATTCTGTGCTGGTCCTTAAAATACATTTTAATATATTAGTACGCTAAGTTCCTGGGTCTTTGTCATATTCTGAAAATGATAACAGCCTGTCCTGGGATGTCAAGTCTCCTGTGCGTAAGAATGAAATGGAAATAGCTGCCTTTGCCATATAACTTGTACTTATTTTTATTAGCCACTTTCCCAATGAATAAATATAACACACAATAGGAGGAAATATTCTTTAAGACTACAGAGGACTTGCATGCTTAATGTAAAAAAAAAAAAAAAACCTAAGCAAGTAAGACAAGTGAGCAAGGGGAGAAATATCCTCCAGCCTGTCATAAAGAAGCCAAAAAGTGAAAGGGCACGAGCCAAATCTATTTTTTTCTGTTCAAGTCACCTTTAAATACCCTGGAAGGCTCATTGCGTGATTCAGTCATTTGGTGATGAGAAAGGTTGTTGGCTAAGGAGCCTGAATTGGAGTTGCTCTAGGGCGTGCGTCTTACTGCAGTCGTTTTGCAGCTACATTTTCTCTTGTATTATAAAAATGTTGGGCAAGCTTTTGTTTTTCATTTTCTTTAGGAAAATAACATTTTGTCTCTAAGCCTCTGGTATGCAGCATCTGGGTAATAACTCCGAGCTTGGGCTGTGCTGGGATGACAGCACCCTCAGAGCCGAGCACATGCTTGAGAGTCCTGCTGAATCAGGGCCCCGAAATCACTCAGCTCTGGGTGACGGATGGCTGGGATCCTGCAGATATTTAAAAAGCTAAACGTACCAGAGAGCTTTATATCTGAATAAACCGTTGGTCAGCACGCTGCTGCTGAAGGAGGTTGGTGGTGGGACACCCTGAGATGCCCTAGGGGTGAGATCCCAGACGGAGATGCTGTGGCTGCCTGTGGAGAGGAGGGGCTGCAGTGCGCATTGAGGTGGTTTGAGCAAAGAGCTACTGGGCAAAATCTGCTTTTGCCAAATAAATGTGATCGTTTGCTGGCAGAGCCCAGGTCCTCTGCAGTATGACAGGGAGGCTCGTTCAGGGCAACAGCTTCCTTTGGTGGCTGGGCTTGAACTTCTTGGGCAGGTGAGGTGTTTTTTGCTTATGGATGCTTGAGGTTAAACTGTAGCACAAAGGCAGAGTGTGTGGCTGAAGTCCCCTCTACTGTAATTTCTCCTGCTCAAAGATCAGTAAGTATCGGGTATCTGAGAGCACTCCCACTGTTCCTAACAGTGCCCTGGACACAGTTATTATCATTTCATTTGCCAGCAGTGAGAAATTCAATGCACATTACCTGAGGGGCCATGCAGGATGCTGCTACCACAGTGCTCCTTCATGAGCAGGACTTTGGGGATGAAATCACCTCTCACGCGGCTTAATGCCAGGCTGTGCAGCAGTTGTCCCAGCCAGGAGGTACCTGTGACAAGGGCAAGGTTGTGTCTTCTGCAGAGGGAAGGGTGGGCAGAGGAAAACCCAAGACACTTGCTGCTGCTGGCATCCCATCCCTTTCTCCTGCTCCTTGCCAAAAGCTCAAGGTGAGGACTAAATGACAGGCTGTCACAAAGAAGCCATTTGGCCAGCGCTTCTATGGTCCTGGCCAGCCCCATGGCTCTTGCAGCAGTGCACAAACGAGCAAGTGGGATGAAATTCAGCTTTCTGCTGAGAGCACCAGGGCTTTTGTGCCACTGCTACCTGCAAATACAGCAACTCTTACCACTCACCCAAGCAACCCCAGCTGGGACTGTGTCACTGGGGTTGGAGATGTGCTGTGGGCTTGTATCCGCCCTTCCCTTGAATTACGGCAGCTGGGTTGGAGCCAGGCAGAAATGCGGTCTGTGCACTCCCTGAAGTACTGGGATTTTTCCCTGGGACATTTGTCGTCAGAGGGAGCCCATGGGTTGGAGCCTATTATCTGTAGTCAGGAAATGAGTAGCTGGTGAGAGAAGAGAAGGCAGATTTGCAGGAGCAAAGCCCCCTCAGCAGAGCTAACATCTAACCTGGGTCCTGTGTCCACATCCCAGGTTCTTGATGAAGCCCTGAAGATTTGCAATTACATCTTCACCGTTATCTTTGTCCTGGAGTCTGTTTTCAAGCTTATCGCCTTTGGATTTCGACGCTTCTTCCAAGACAGGTAACAAGCGCTCCATCTTGGCCACGAGGGCAGGAGCCAGTTTCTGGAGACAGCTGCCCAAATTTAGTGTCCTGGCCCCCCATGCTCTTCCTGGTGATGTCAGTCCAAGCTGTGTGAATGCTTTTTGGTATGACATTGAAACCAGAGTAGGTGGACCTTTGGAAGCGAGTTGGAGAAAGGATTGCACATGCCAGGGAGTGTGATTGCACCACTTTGGCCCTTGAGGGTGGACAGAAGATGAATAAGTGTCACACCGGGTGACTGGTTCTCCTCTCGCACCAGTTGTGTGTCCATATATTCAAGAGGACCTGGTGAAGTGACAAACTTCATGCCAGGAGAGAGAATCTGGTTCTGAGTGGAAATGAGACAGAAAAGGGACCTCTTTTTATGCAGATGCTGAGCAGCAGATGACGTTGCTTCTTCTTCTAGATTTTCATTCTCTTGCCTCACGCATATAGATTTTACGTCCTTGATTAATCTTTCTCCACTCATTTTTGCCTCCTTCAATGTTAATACCAAGAACACTGGCACTGAGCAGGACTTGACATGAGCCCTTCAGCAGCCAGGAGCTGGTTCTACACATCATCTCCCCATGTTTCAGGTGTCCGTGCTGGGGTTACCCCTCTGACCTGGCACAAACCCCTGGGGTATTTCCTTCACCCAGTGTGACTTTTCTTGCAAGGACTGGACAGGGGGTCCAGTTCTTTCTAGGGCAGATCTCATGCTGAGGTCCACCACGACTGCCGTGTCTGGAAGTGGCCAGACAGATACTGCAGCGTCTCCCCTGAGGTCTGCAGCCTCTGGGTAGAAAACTGCCCAGCTTTTGTTTCTGCTTCCCCTCAGTCAAGAATATCTTTGGAACCGGCTGCTTTTCTAACGAGATGCATTAGTTATAATGATTTCATAACATAACTGCTTTTGTATAATACCCTCAGAAAAATGCTGCAGATTCATTTGAGTGCTAGAACCATTGAAATGACTGGAATTCGTGTGAAACAAGCTACCTCCCCTTGCCACCTTCTTAGTAGATGTTAAACTTCATTTTGTGTTGTCTCCAGATGGAACCAATTAGATCTGGCAATTGTGCTGCTGTCTATCATGGGCATCACTTTGGAAGAGATCGAGGTGAACGCTTCGCTACCAATTAACCCCACTATTATCCGAATCATGAGGGTTCTCAGGATTGCTCGAGGTGAGACGAATAAAGCAGAATCGGCTTGTGTTCGAGGTACAGGGTCCCCCCTGTGAGAGAGTTAAGCATTGGGAAACGGTTCTGGGGCACATCCCCATCACGATGTGCATAGTTCTGGCATCAACAGGCTGTAAACAAATAAAAGAACAATGGGGGAAAATACTTGCGAGGAGCCAAAAAGCTGAGCCAACTGACCATGTGTTTCTCTCTTAAGAGGAGGAAGGCTGAGAGCTTAGAAATAAAGGAGAAATAGTTGAGGCTGTAACTCCCAAGGATGTACCTGGAAAAAATATGCCAGTCAAATCGAAGTCACCTCTAGCAGGGATTAGAGAACACAAGCTCGAGTGTACTGGCTTTAAAAGACAAGCATCTAATAAATTTAATTTCCCATGGGACTTTACATCTCACCACTTGGTGACAAAGTGTGCCTCGTCACTCTGCATCCATCTGTCCCCTCACATGCGTAACGACATATACCCAAGTAGGGAAGTCAGCTTCTTCAGGGCTTGATTTTTCTGAACAGGGAGGTCTTGGGGCCAAATGATGAAGACGTAAACTATGAGTGCTCAGGCCCTTAATAAAGTATTCCCAGGCCCTCCTGAAGGGCAACACTGTGCTTTGAGGCATAATTGCTCTGATTGCGGCCCTCATCCGAGCAAAGAAGGAACTGGAGGATAAATGAAATGCTGCTGTGTCTCAAAGGGTGGAGGGGGGAAATGTTTTTCCTGTGCATTGGATCCCTTTCAGAATTAAAAATACATGCGGTTTCCAATTGGAAACACAACCTTCTGGAAGATGTGTGTAAATCAGCTCCTCAGTGAATCATGTATGAAAGTGGGTAGCCTATGGAAGTGGGAAAGTAGCCCCAGGGCTGGGAAAGTAACTGCTCATGATAACCAGAGAAAGTAGGAGAGGGGTCCAACACAGATGAAGTGGGGAAAGGAAAAGGCAGGCAGAAGGATGATGCGTTCTCCAAGTCTCAGGGTAGGTGATGCTGCTATTCACGGGATTTTAATAGTATCCAAGCAACCAGGAGCGATGTAAAAAGGCCAGAAAATATAGCAGCTAATGGAGAACACTTGACACAATTTCATATTTCTCTTCCTATAATCTGTGGCTCCTGGGAGAGGGACTGAGTTTGTGGCTCCGTGCTAAAGCTACCGTTACCATATTACGAACGTGTTTTCCACAGTGTTGAAGTTGCTGAAGATGGCTGTAGGAATGAGAGCCCTGTTGGACACCGTGATGCAAGCGCTGCCGCAGGTAACTTGCTGCCATATCAAACCAGATCTCCTCTGGCCCAGAGCTAATTTCCTATTGCAGAGGAATGCTAATCATTTTATCTTTACTGTCATTAGAGAATCACATTTCCCTTCCGAAGCACAGTCTGAGATACAGTCCTCACATTGAGGTCATTTTTCCCCTGAAGCAGTTTAAGTTTTGGATTAAAGAATACAGCAAGAAACAGGTCTGGAACAAAAAAATCAATGAATGTTCTTTTTGTGTGTGTTTTTTCCCCCCCCCATTTCTTTTTCTCTTTCCAGGTGGGGAATCTGGGTCTTCTCTTCATGTTGTTGTTTTTCATATTTGCAGCTCTTGGAGTGGAGCTGTTTGGAGACCTTGGTGAGTCTTTCCGTATCAGTGGAAGGGGTGGGAGTGGTGTGTGAGTAGGGGGTCTCACGGCTGCGCTTGGTCCCACAGAGTGTGACGACACACACCCCTGCGAGGGGCTGGGACGGCACGCCACCTTCAGAAACTTTGGGATGGCCTTTCTGACTCTCTTCCGAGTATCCACAGGAGACAACTGGAATGGGATAATGAAGGTAAGAGACCCATGGCAAAAAAAAAAAAAGCCTATAAGTGCGTAATTAGAAGCTGCCCACTCCCCTCCAGACTGGTAATTATGCTCAACCAGGACACTCGCATCCTGCAGTGAGCTGGCTTCTTCATGTGCTGGGCAAAGTGTCTAACATTTCTGTTCCCTCCTCCCAGCAATGCAGTGCCTGAGGTTGGAGGCTCCTGGCATACTCCGTAAATTCCCTTTTTTACCCTGAGAGAGCAATTTAAAAAGAAAGGGAAAAATTAAAGGCACTCATCTCTCAAGTAGCACAAATTCAGCTCAGTAAAATGCACTGGGTTTATTTTCTCCTTAAATCTTCAGTTACTGTTACTATTGTCATTGGTATTACTTTGTTCTGTTTGAGGTTTGGGTTTTTTTTTTTTATTTCTGGGAAAACCCAGGTTTCTGAAAGAGAATGTCTCTTAGGGGACTGCCGTACAGGCATGCTATTGTGAAGAAATCTGGTCTATGAATACACAGGGTGCTAGCTAGTCTGGAGAGATTGCTTCTCTGCCCTTTTGTAGCCATGGTGAGTGTAAGGTGGCCAAACTCTTAATGGCAGGGTGTGAACTTGAGGAAAGGCTGTCTAGAAGCCCAGCTACTGTGGGATAGCTGATGGGTTGTAGCTGCACCCTGCTTTGCCCTAGATCTGTCTGCCATGCTCTTGTGTAGTTCGTCTCTAACCTGGTAAAACAGCCTTTCCTTTAGGAGCAGCAGGGTGTTGATGTCTGTTGTCACACACCCCAAGGATGATTTCCTCTGAACTTGCTTGTTCTTGCTAACCCAGAAACGTAAGGTCTTACTGGCAAGTATTTTGCTATTCTAGACAGGAAATTTGTCAAATCTTCTCTTTTGGTCTGCAAAATGGGGAAAGCCTATCGCAGCGAGATGACCAGCTGGCAACCTCAGGTCCTTACTGGAACCTTTTCATATCCTTCCATCGTTTCCTCTTCTGTTTACAGGACACGCTGCGAGACTGTGACCAGGAGTCCACCTGTTACAACACAGTCATTTCACCCATCTACTTTGTCTCCTTCGTGCTGACCGCCCAGTTTGTCCTGGTGAACGTGGTGATCGCTGTGCTCATGAAACACTTGGAGGAGAGCAACAAGGAGGCTAAAGAGGAGGCAGAGCTTGAAGCAGAACTGGAGATGGAAATGAAGACGATCACCCCTGGCCAACACAGTCCCTCGGACATCTTTGCGTGGCCAGGCAGTGCCAGCGGAGAGGGACCCGAGAGCCCCCGAGGATGTACCAATCCCATGCAAATCAAGGTGGATTCTCAGCTCTCATTAGCTTACCCTATGGTGAGAATCTCAGTTGGAGGGTGAAAAGGGCTAGACCTGCATATGTGCTGGGGAAAGACATGCACGAGTTGGTAATGAAGGAGTGGGTATACCCTGCGTCCAGGATTTGTATTCCTCGCTGTCTGCTAACTGATTGTTGTGTGGTGTCGGAGCCGATGCTCCAGGGAAGACACCCTGGGCAGGTGTCCAGACCACCTTGACGCATCTGTTCAGAGGTAGAGCGCTTTGCAGTTTGTTCTGGAGATGTGCCCAAGCCACCCAGTTTAGAGCTAGCTCCAAATCTGCTCTAATCCAGAGTTTGTCTAGGTCCTTTGTGATAGCAAAATCACGAGCATAATGTGTTTGCTTTTCTAATGCAGACCATGAACTGTAACATAAAAGAGAAATAAAACTTGGTTAATCTTTGCTTAAGTATTAAATTTGCTTTATGTAACTTCAATTTAAAATCCGTCCCCACAATCAAGCTTGTAAGAAAAGATTATTTTAACAATAGAATAATGCAGAGGGGACTCAGACCTGAGCTCACCAGAGCTGGTGGCAGAACTCCCACCAGCAGGAGCACTGCCGGAGCAGGGCTGTGATGTGGTAGCTGCTACGAGCAGCAACAAGTCTCTCTAAAGCACGGTTCCTGGATGAGGACTCAGTTTGAGGAATGAGAGAGGTGAGGTCAAGACCCAGACAGATCCTTTGGGAGGGAACTGAACTGGAATTATACAGGAAAAAACGGTCCAGCCTTTTTTTTAGTCTTAGCTGATTGCAAATTGGGTTAAACTCTACACAGCCCTCATTAGTTTTTATTACATCATGATTTCACAACAGCATATCTTGGCTTCTGCCTGGGGTGGACTAATGAGTATTCTAATGCATGAAAAACTCATTTATGATCTTTAGTCCAAGGGTGAAAAAGAGTAAATCCCTACTTAAGCTTTGTTTCAGTTCTTAAGCTACTGGAAATTTCTGGTGCCATTAGGAGTCACTGATGTCTGAGATGGAGTCCAAACTTGCTCTTTGGCACGGGAAAAAGGAGTTCAGGGCAGTATGGGGAAATCCAGACTCATTATGTCCTCTAGGAAGAAACAACATGTCCCAACTGTTGTTGCACATGTTAAACCGAGTCCTGGCAAACTGTCCTCAGCGCTGCTGTCCTGCATCAGTCCTCGCACTGGGAAAAAGAGAAACCTCTAAGACAAATCAGTGGGCAGGATACCCTCGGCTCTTCAGTCTCTTAAATGTGTTCTCTCTGAAGGTGCCTTTGGAAAGGGCTCATTCTAGTCATAATCTCCAGAGTGTGTTTCTTGCTCTTTGACTCTAACAGAAGCCTCAAAAACCTCCGGGAGATTTTATTCTGATTATTTATTCTCCCAGCCAAAATTGTCAGGAAAAATCAGATGCTTTAGCATGATAGTAGAGGAATACAGTTCCTGGGACACAACCCTGCAAGGACCTGTAGTCAGCATGCTCTTTTGCTTGCCTATGCCCCGGGATTTTTGCACTGTGTGCTGTTTGATTGTAACGGCAGTCCTCATTTCATTGTATGTAGTAGGCGTTCCCAGTCCTTAAATTGCTCCCGTGCTGCCTGCGAAAGCCAGACCCTGCTCCATATAACCTCCTGGTGGCTGTGCTGTGGCCAGCTGCTTTGAACTTGACCAGGACAACTGAGACATCTCAACTCATGTCTGGCACGTGAATTAGTGACCTGACGTGTGTCCATCCTTGGCATCTGCAGCTGTCATGGATGGAATGCTCAGCTTCTCTTCAAGACAGGTTATTTGAATTTATGTGACCCCTGGATATGGATTTAGGTGTCAAATATTAGGTCTTCTTGCTCAGAAATGTGGAGAGTGGGTATAGAAACCTTACAGCAGCAGTGTCCTGAAGATATTCACAGCACCAAGTATCAAGATGCTGCTGTTCCAGCTCTGTGATACGGCCCAGATCCCAGGAGTAACCGGCCGTGTTTGTTGAGAGGGAGAATTGTCCCCGAGGAGGGCCCTGGGCAGGAGCACCACAATCCCGGGGCAGCCGACATCAGCCTCGTCTCTAGTAATGTGTGAGAACGCTGTCACTGCTCACCGTGATATTACTGCACTGTTCTCTCTCCTCTCCTGTCCCGTTGGTTCTGTTACTGCTGTTCTCCCTGAACCTTCCCATCTTTTCCCCCTCCTCCCCTTCTATTCTGTTTTATCCCCTTTTGTTCGTTGGGTTTTATACACTGTCCTTTTTTCTCTCTGTCTCTGTCCCTTGCTTTTTTTTTTTTTTCTTCCTCTCCCTTTTTGGCTCGCTCTGTCTTTCTGCATGCTGTACACCACCCCTCCTAGGAAAGGCACTTGTTTGATACCATATCACTGCTGATCCAGGAATCTCTGGAAGGAGAGCTGAAGCTGATGGACAACCTGTCAGGCTCTGTGTACCATCATTATGCCCTCCCAGCTCCCGAATATTACAACTCTGAGAACCAGGTTAATATTCCTAATTTCCTGCAAAGTCTCCATCAAAACTCGATTTGACTGAGACCTTTAACAGGGGGTTAAAGTTCTTTACTTTATGTAATGTAGTCACAGGGATTTTGAAGCATAAGTCATGTTGGCTTTTTCGGTGGGAGTTGAGATAATACCTTGGTTTATGATGTTGTATATGACTGCAAGAGCAAACGTACAGGCTCTGAGTTTCCCTCTTCAGCACAGTAGGAAGTTTTTCATTGGGATTTAACTGTTCGCGAGGATTGTAGGGAAAATGTACAAAATCACATCTTCATCCTGCAGTGGGGGTCTTGGATTTGGCTTCTTGCTCCCAACCAGGGCTCCGTAGCAATGTCAGGACACGGTTGTAGAGCCTGGAATATGAGGTGAGGTTTTTCCAGAGCGGAGCCTGAGCTGGTGGGGATCATGACATGGTCTCTACATTTTGTGCTTACTTACACTGCATGAAAATCCAGTTTTGAATGATTCTCCTAAAGAGGCTTCTTGCAAGTGGGTCATTGTAAACCAGATCCTCATCTCTGATCTAAACTGAATTTAGAGGCGAGGCAGCCCTTAATGATGTACTTAAGTAATCGTGTGCGCCAGTGCTTTCTTGAACAAGGGCTGTAATACTTGTTTAAAATTAGTTCATTTACTTCTTAGAATAAAATACCCACATTCTCAAGCATGTTATTCTTTAGAGCAAATATTTTCCCTAAATCACAGCAATGACCATAATAATAATTCAAGCATACCTATTTTTTCCTGCAGTTGGAATTGAGCAAATTCTGTATTTCTTGATCGTTTTTTCTTTTCTTTTTTTTTTTTTTCCTTTCTGGCTAAAAATAGCAAAAGTTTTCTTTCTTGTTAAATCAGCGTGCTTATTTATGAGCTCACTGACACTCTAAATTATCCAACTCGGTGGTTCATTAGAGGAAAGGAACAAGCTTAGGTAAAATCCTACTGCGGATCTTTATATAGCGGGCTGACATGTCTCCCCCTGATTGCTGTGTACCACTTTCCAGATTGAGGTCTGTTAAGCTGTAGGCAGGGGTTGCCTCTAAGAACTGCTGGAGGAATAGAGACGGTAGCTTTGACGGGGAAGGCAGAGGGTCAGTATGAAACTCAGCAAGAGCTGGTTGGAAATGGGTTTTGTCACAACATTTTTCACCAGAAAGTGCTGCTGCAGCAAAAAAAAAAAAAAAAAAAAAGTTTTGTTTTGACATTTTTGTAATGAAAAAATATAGCATTCCGGTTTGCAATGGCTTTTTCTTTCAAAATTTAAGCTATTTTATTTTTCCCCCCGCCCTGTAATTAAAACCCGTATAAATCAATTGCATGTTTCCAACAAAATGTTTTGACAGCTTCAAACTCAATTTCGGGCGAGGGGAGGCTGAAGGGGAATGGAGAGGGGGGGGGTGATGTTTTGTTTACATTTTGGCTTTTCTGTTCACACCATTCTTCATGTTCCTAGGCAAGTCAGGGATTTAGAGCAGTGCTGGGACTTGCTGAAAGCAACCTGATTAATAGCAGCTCCCAGCAGAGCAGCTCCGTCAGGCAGGAGCTGCTGGTATCCCCCACGCTCTAGCACAGCCCTTCCCCGTGTGCTTGGGCTCCAGTGCGTGGGATGGATCTGTCCCCACTAGGGATCACCATCCTCGTGTTGGCAGCCTCTGCAGTGACGCTTTCCTGGGGACCTTGTATGAAATCAGGAGCTCCTCCAAAGCATCTCTCTCATCTGTTGCCAGCGGATGGCTGCGGCAGAGGAGATATCAAACCCAAGGTTAGATGAGAGGAGCCCGACCCTACTCTTTATCTCAGCTGAAGTTTGGAGCCTCTCAAGGTTCACTCATCACTGGGTTTATTTCACCCCACTGATGCCATTTCTAAGAGTGAGGAAATCCAGCCCCCTGACAACTTAAGTGCAGCAGATCTGGGCCTCTGTGGTTTCTCTTGGAAGAGATAGCACTGGTGAAAGACTTTTCAAGAGTAGAGGATAGGAAAAAAAAATACACAGTGAGAAACAAACAGGAAGCACCTGGGACTTGTCCAGGTCAGGAGGCTTCTGCAAACGTGAGCCAGGTCTGTAGGTTACCTGATAAAATGTGGTCCCCAGTGCCGCTCTCCCACCACTGTGTACCCAAGCTGGGGCCTTGGGGAGGGCTGAGCCTGCACTTCAGGGCAAGCCATCCCTCTGTGTGGTGACTGGCAGCAGGGATCACCAGAATCAAGGAATGGCCGGGGTTGGAAGGGACCTTTGGGGATCATCCAAGCCAAAGCAGGTTCACCTAGAGCTTGACAAGAACACATCCAGGTGGGGTTTGGATATGAGTGATGAGGAAGATGAGACCCTTTATAGACAGNGCTCAGGAGAGGTGCATCCCAAAAAAGAAGTCAGGCAAAACAGCCAGAAGACCTGCATGGATGAATAAGGAAGTATTAGATAAACTTAAAATCAAAAAGGAGGCCTATAGAGGGTGGAAGCAAGGACAGGTGGGCTGGGTGGAATATAGAGAAACTGTCTGAGTGGCCTGGAACCATATCAGGCAAGCAAAAGCCTTAAGAGAACTGAATATGGCCAAAGACATCAAGGACAATAAGAAAAAATTCTAAAGCTATGTCAGGGAAAAAGGTAGGACTAGGGAAGCTGTGGGCCCTCTCTGGAAGAAAAAAGGAGAACTAGTCACGCAGGATATGGATAAGGCTCAGTGGGGATGTGTTCGTGCAAGACACATCGGTACGTTGGTGCAGCACCTCGCACCAGCTCGGGTTTGCTCAGAACCAGAGGAGGCTGTTGGGGCCAGGTCTGGGGCGGCATCTGGGGGCTGGAAGACGCAAGCAGTTCTTCTAGTGGGACAATTATTGGCGCTTGCCCAGGCACTGGAGGCTTTTTAGCAGGCCAGAACCCACAGGAAGATATTCGCGAACCAAAATCAAGCCTTAAGTTTCTCCCTGTCCCCTTTTAGCTATTGGGAAGTTAATTGCCCCACTTGCCTCTTGGGGAGGGGGATTTCCCTGTGCCCCCCTCGGAGTGCAGGAAAAGGCGCATTCCGTACCCCATGTGCAAAATGACTTTGGTGTTGGGGAATCTTTGCAAACGCCACCAGTTTAGTTTAGAGGCCAAGAAAACAGCACAGTTCTTGGGTAGGAAGATCTTGAAGCCTCTTGTGTTTGATTGTAGCCCAGAGGATAAATATCTTTAGGATGAAAGTAACATTAATTTGCTTCTTCATCTAGACAGGACAACAACAAAAAACAATGCTAGCATTAGTGTATTGTTTTAAACTCCCTCCCAGCTCACTGGTAAGCATTTAAGTATGAATGTCCCACTTCTTTTTTCATTTCTTTGTTATATTTGATTTCTTTAACATTCTGGCCTCAGTAACAATGTGCATGATGTAGCTTCTCCCACTACAGGGATATTGCTTTAGTGTCTAGAAGTATTTAGATGATGATACTTTCTTTCTTTTTTTTTTTTAATTTTCTTTCTTTTCCAAAAGATTTGTGTCCTGGTTTCTTATGCTTAATCATCTCTCCCTTTAGATCCCTCTAGCTGAGATGGAGGCTCTGTCTCTGACGTCAGATATTCTCTCTGAAAAGTCCTGGTCCTTAGCTCTGACGGATGAATCTTTTCCTGATGATACTTACACACACTTACTTAATGCTCTGGAAAGCAATGTACATACACTGGTCACTGTATAGTCTGATGTTTACAGGGTTCGAAATACTGCTTCTACCTCCCAACACCCGCCTAATGGCATTTTCAGCTCCAGCCCATCTCCAAACAGAACCAACCTCTCCCCTGAACAGGACGTTGTCCTTAATGCCATTAGGTCCTGGGTTGCTATCGCTCTGGTCCACAAACTTGGCTCCTCGTGAGGAACAAGTATTTATTTCTATTTTTCCTTTGGCATCTTATGTAAAAACTGTTTTTTCTACAAGTTAAATAGTATTAAAAAATGGTTTGGAAAGCATCAAGGTTGAAATTTCCTCCCCATCTGAAACAAATCAGTGATGCTGCATGGAAGAGAAACCCATGAGCTCATGACTCATGTCCTCTGTGGAGGGGTCATCTACAACCCTTTGGTGTGTAATGGATTTTTGTCTTTATGAACACAGGCACCGCAAGGCTTTTTGCATGATTAGTGCCAGACTGTTTATTTTATAAATATCAGATGGGGATCTCTCCGAGATGCTGCTTGTTTTGTGAATTTTTACTTGCAGCCATCCCGCTAAAACAACAACAACCAAAAAAAAAGCAAAAAAGCTTGAGCTGTTTTGTGCCTTTTTGAATGAAATAGCCAGTATTTTGAACCCTGCCTTAGCCATCTCCTCTTTGAAACATTAGACATTTTTAGCTGTGTAGCAGTCAAGTGCTTTTTTTTCTGCTGTACAACAGACATAACTCCTTTTCCAACATCTTCGGACCATTCTTGTTTTCTTTGTTGTTGTTCATGTACCTGCCTTTGGATGTTTGTGTTGTTGATAAATTTTCTGCGATTCCAGTCGACTCTCATCCTAATTAGCACTTATTTGGGAAACATCTCTTAAACCGTGACAATATTTCCCATCATGCTTCATGGCATCATGTGCAAAAGATTTTGTAAACTATGTTTAACGTTTTGTATGGGACTTTTTGTTTCAAAATTAGATAGTCTGGAGAGCTGGTCTGAGGAGAAAACCCTTCTAGCTTTGAATGAGATCAGACAAACCTGTTTGACAGCATAGCAGAGTCTCAAGGGAATACCCAAGAGAGATGTTTTTTCTTTGAAAAAAAGGGGCAAAACCAGGTTGAACAAAACATTTTGTCAACTTGTATCAACACCAACAAAATGTTTTGGTCAAAATAGTTTCCCAAACTCCTGAAAAACTGCAAGCTTTCATTGAATTCTTTTCTAAATGCTTCATTTAGACATGGATTTAGTTGAAAAAAAAAAATATCTCAGAATGTTTTGTTTGACTCAAAATAGATTTGGGTTGGGATTTTTTCTTTGGTTCATGAAAAATTCAGATTTGATTTTTCAGTCAAGCCAAAACAACATGTTTTTCAAAACTTCCAGTGAACCAAAAAGTCATGTGCTCCCACTGCTCTGTTTGTGAGCTGGACTCAGAAGATCATTTTGCAGCCATTTTAAATGGTTTTCATGAAGTTCACTCATGAGATTTCCCCCGAGACAGTCAGAAAGTGGAAACAAGCCCACTGTGGTATTGGATCCTGTCAATGAACCTAGAGGTTCATTAAAGGTTGGGTTTGGATAGGATCTCCAATCCAAATTTGTGTGTTCATATCCAAATGGTTTTGAATTTTGAAATCTCAGGTTTCAGGCCATCTTTTCTGCTTTAAGCTAAATAACATGAAAGCTAAATGGCATAAACATACCGCTTGGAAGGGGAAGGCAGGGAGGAACAGAGAGGTTTCCAAAATTCAAGTCTCAGCTTTACCAGCACAGGTTTTGCTTTCCATCCCTGAGCTATATCAGGCGACTGCAGTCTCTCTTATTGTCGCTGTATCCAGGCTATATCCAAATCGGCAGGTTCCCAAGGACTGAAACTAATGCTGCATGACAGTGCAGATCCGTTCCCTTCATTATATTTACAACAGTGGTCTTCCTTTTTTTCTTTTTTCTTCTTTCTTTTTTCCCCCTCATTTTTTTTCTCCTTTTTGTAAATTCCTTTTAATTTCATCATGTTTCTTGTGCAAATGAAATGCCATAGTAAAGTTTTGGTTTTGTAACTGAAGGATAAAATTGGAAAAAAAAGATCTCTCTGTTGATTTCAGAAAACCTGTAGTGCCCTGAGTGAAGGGAGGATTTGTCAGAAAATAAGACTTAAAGTTTTCCAAAAATGATCGGCAATATACTGTATGGGACTACAGTGTCAGATCTTATTTCTGTGTTTTTCAGTGGAGACCCTTTAAAGATTAAATCATTCTTGCATTAAAGATATCCAGGGAAGTTGACTTTACCTCAGTTTTTGCTAATGCTGTCCAACACTAACACCCAAGAACATTTCTGTGATGGAGATATTTCCTTATGAAATCAGACCTGAATCCACCTCATTTGATATTGCCTCTGGTGCTGCCCATTCCAAGAGGCTCTTTGGCTGCAAAAACTCCACAGTCAACATATATACAATAACCCTCGCTTGCATTAGATCCCTTCTAATTAGAGAATGGCTTTAACCCTGAAGCAGTAGGTGTAGATATCCCTTTCAATAAAATGGGTTTAGTTATTCATTACATAAGAAGAAAAACCAATAAAATTGCGCTGGGAGCCAGAATAGAGAATATTTTCTGTAAACTAGTTTTTGTATTTATTCTTTTTTTCATTTATTGTTAGAAGAGGAAACTACTCACCTTGGCAAAAGCCTGACTTGCTGATGAGGGCACATAGAGAGAGCTTTACTGTTATTGCAGAGGATCAAAGTTATGCAAAGCATGTGACCTTTGCTGGCCTTGAGGCATGATGCCTTCTTTGCATATCCCCGAAATAGTCATGGTTTATTACTGCAGTGTTGCTTCCTCTGTTTCTGTGGTTCATTCTGTGTGACAATTTATTGACAATACAAAATGAGGGGTATAGCTTTCCTGGTAGATCCATTCGTGCAACCTGTACATACTGACGATGTGCATGCCCATTGTGCCATACTGATTGCAATGGCTGTCGCTAGCGTTTCTGGGCACTTCTCCTCTTCCCACACCGTTATGTCTTCCTTCTTCACTGTTTTTTTTTTAATCCCCGTAGGCTGATCTCCGCTCCAAAGATGACACTCTGACCCTGTCTCCCAGCAAGGACTTGCTGAGCGTGAGAAAGCCTTCGGTGGGGCGCACCCACTCGTTGCCAAATGACAGCTACATGTTCCAGCCGCCGTACTCCAGCCCCTGCCCTGCCTCCCTGGGTGAGAGGAATCCAGCACATCACAAGTCCCAGTCAGGTAAGCTTCTGCCAGCTGAGACAAGAGCAGCATTTTCCAACAGGCTGCCCAGAGAAGCTGTGGATGCCCCAACCCTGGAGGTGCCCAAGGCTAGGCTGGATGGGACTTCGAGCAACCTGGTCTGGTGGGAAGTGTCCCTGCCCAAGGCAGGGGAGTTTGAACTAGATGATCTTCAAGGTCCCTTCCAACTCTAGCCATTCTACAAATATAGCAGTGGCTGGGATTTTCCAAGATATTCAGTAGGAGGCAGCAAATTTATTGGTTTCCACTGAGGTGGTGTTATCCACATCAATGGAATGGTTTTGCAAAGGATCTTCACAACTTGCAAAGTCCAGGCTCTTAAAGATAACTCCTTTCCTCTAAAATTTTTGGCAATGTGACGGTGAGCAGTTGGCCTGGCTCAATGCCAGTTGTCCCCCTGCCTGGTTCCCCAAGGGTTACAGTCCGTACAGCCTGGGCTCCATCCACCTCACCTGAGCTCCATCCATCTCACCTGAGCTAGATATGGCCCCGAAGCAAAAATCGCAGGAGAAAAATATTTCCTCATGTCTGTTTTTTTGCAGCAGTACCTATTCTATCAGGTTTTAGAAGCTCTATATGGGAACATCTGTGAAAGAGAGGAAAATGGTGTCTCTGAATGCCTGTAAAATGAACATAAATGTGCTGAATGGAGAGAGATCTCAGTGTGAGATGAATGGAAAAATGAGAGAGTGTAGAATTGTCCTTCCAAGTGTGCGTGGTCGGGATATACGCCTTAGAGCTAAATTCAGAGATATTCTTAGATACAGTGCATTGCAGATCCCAAGGGCTCTCCCTCTGCCTGCACCTCTGTACCTGGTACTCGCAGCTGCCTCCTGGTGCTTATCGATGTTCATTCATTTACTCTGTCTTCTAGGGGTTGCCTTCTGCTGGTGAGTGAGCGTAGCTGTCTTTAATTCTTCTGTATGTGCCATCACTTTAGACATTTGTCACAGATAAGTCAGAGAATTTTTTACAAGCATTGTCATTTGAAAGCCGCTAAGCAGAACATAATTTTGGCACTGTTCAGAATGGTAGGGAGATTTGAACAGATTAGAAAGAAGATATTGACATTTGCATAGTAATAAGAATGTGGATGAATAGCGACTGTTGAACAGCAGAAAAAATAATGCGGACACAACGGAGGAAGATGAATCTGGAGTTGTGAGAAATCACTGCCACAATACAATGTTTTCAAGGTCAAGAACTGTCCTTTGAAGAACCTGTTTGCACATAATGCAAAAGGTGCAGCTAAAATCCTGGTCAAGCCTCACTGAAGTCACTAGCAAAACTCCCGATACCTTCAGTGGAGCCAAAATTTCTGGTTCTCTATAATAGCCAAGAAATTCCTCGGTATTATAATCCCTGACCATAAAAAAGAATCCCTTTTGCTACAGAAGGAGTTTCCAATGCTTCATTTTTGGCCCTTAATCTGGATGCATTTGTCCTGTCTTGAACAAAAACTACATCAGCTTCATCAAAATGTGGGTAATTTCTGAGTCCCTTCTTTCTTCAAGATTTCACTTCCCAGTTCCCAGCTTGGAGAACTGAATACCCCCATCTGAGAGCCCTGGCTTGGCGAGGGACAGGCATTGCGCCCTTCTAAGCCCAGAGGAAAAACTCTTCCACTGAGATGTAGAAGTATTTTGGAAAGGTAGAGCTGATGTCTTATTCATAACCACATTAAGCAATTAAACCTTTTGTGTTTTTCTCCTGCTGGTGAAATTCCAGTTGTCTTAAGCAGGCCAAAGTGCTCGGAGGTGGGTAAGGTGCCCAAATCTTGGCGTATGCATCGTTGTCCTGTTCCATCTACAATGTCACTGCTTTTCAGGGTGGGGGAAGTCACCCCTACCTGTTTACAGTTTGTAATATTATAAAGTGCTGTGAAGATAGCAAAAGGTGCCAGGCGCCTCTAATAAATCACCACAACCAAGCCATAATATTTCAAGCTGAGAAGGGTTTTGTTGTCAGAAACACTGGCACTTGCAGGAGGTATTTGTTTGAATACTCCTTCGTAATGGGGCTGTTGTTCTGGGAAAGATTCCAGGACAAATGAGATTCTCTGGGATGCGGTCCAGGGTAANGCATACAGAGCTTCAAACCTTTTAGAAGAAGTAGCCAGCAACCACAAAGGGTCGGGGAGAGGCTGGAGAGTATGTATTGCCTTCTCCTGGGATGCTTTGTAAAACTCGCCTTGAAAGCTGCCAGGTGCTGTTCCCTTTCGCTTCATTTCCAGTGTGCCTGCTGGTTTTGAGACCCCAGTGGTTGGTCTCCGCATACACTCAGGCAGAGAGACATCCTTTTCTAGAGCCTTTCAAAGCCAGGTCCTTGCGGTGCCGAGATGTGGAGTTGCCTGCAAAGTTTTTGGCCCCAAAGCAGGGATGTAGAAATTGCCCATCCAGATGAACTTCTAGTTCATAATCTTCTGTTCTTAACAGGAGTTAGTCCCAGTTGTAGCAGGGGAAAAGGCCAACAAAAATGAAATAATAGACAATTTTGGAATAATTTGTTAGTAGGTGGGAGTATTTTCCCGGTAATGGAAAGCTGGTTGCTGAATTCAGTAGTTTTGCTGTGCCTGTCTGCTTGGACGTGAAAAAGAGTGGTTTTCTCTGAAAGGTCATGGAGGCAGAAGCGCGGTCCCCAGATGAAGATGTCACATTTCTGTCCCTTCTCCCTCTTGCCAGGTTCAAAGGCATCGGTGCAGTCGCAGCCAGCAGACACCAGCTCTCTCCTGCAAATTCCAAAAGACCATTTTCAGCAAGTAAGAGCTCATGAGCGTTGGGTGAGGGAGAGCAAACCCCAGGTCTCCCAGCAGGTGCACTCTCCTTCTGCTGAAAGGCTGCTCCGCAGACAGGTAAGCAGACTTACGATCATGAACCTCCTGAGGTTTTATATTGCCACGTTTCCAGGTTAACCACGCTTTAAATTCAAGGAGGAATTCACAGCAAAACCTCCAGAGAACTGTAATTCTCCTACAGAAATAGCAAAAAGGTTGATGGATTTTGAACTGAAAGCTATCCAGGAGTCTCCAAAGAATATGCGTGATGAGTATCATCTCCTTTGGCAAAATGCCTAAATGTTCTCCACATTGTTAGCACTTTATTATTTTTTTTTTCTTCAGTCCTCTTCATAAATGCAGCCAATTGCTCCCCAGGGGCTTGTTGGGGGTGAGGAACTAATTCTTAACTGCTGTGATTTTCTCAGTGCTTGAAAGGACACAGGGACTGCAAACTCCACCCCAGGCCACCGTTCCCCTGACTCCTCTGGTTTCTTGAAAGGGGAAAACTGTTTAAAGGAAGCTGGATAACTCGTATGCAAAACCATCAGGGAAAGCAGAATCTCCTGTGTGCTTTTTCAAAGTTTCAGTATATGCAAAACAGAACACATTTTATTTTGCAACTGGTTTTATCTCTGATTTTTGCCTGGCATTGCTTTAAATCCTGATTCAACCCAGGATCTGAGAGACCTAATCAAAGATTCCAGCCTGCTTGATTGGAAGCTTAAGTTTAAAATTACCTTTTTTTTAGTAAAATACTTAAGCATATGCTTCACTCTCACATTTTTAGGCATATTTCATTGTGCAGCTGGACCAGGACCAGAGACATGTCTGATTCCCAAACTGCTTTCTTCAGTAGTTTCATGCCTGATTTTACATACACAAACTAGATCAGTTCTATTTTTTCAAAAGCAATTTCTTTCCTGCATGAAAATATTCCCATTTCTTTTATCTTTTAATCAACATTGACAAATTAGACAGTTGATTCATTAAACTCTAAAAATGAATGTGAAGTACCAAGGTTAACAATTACATTAGTCTGTAATACTAAATTGACATAAGAAATTCCTAGCATGTATTCGTTTGCACAGTGCTGGCCAGCTACCCCAATCACTGCTAATGGGGAAACTAATTGATGTCATGATTCCAGTTCATAACCACTCTCTCTTGCTTTCTAATGAATAACAGACCCATCCTTTTGAACTGATCTATCTAGAATAAATTACCATGTTAGCCATCTTCCTCAGCCTAATTTTGTTCCTATCTTTGAAGGCTTTTGTTTCTAAACCTTCTCGTATGTCCTCCTCTCTTTGCTCCTTCAGTGACATGAGCATGCTCTTGGAGTGACATTTCAGAAAAGAAAAAGCTTTGGGGCAGTGAGCAGATACGGTTCATGGGTGGACAGGTACCTCTGAAAAATAGTGAGGTGTTCCTTAGGGTGCTCCTGAGGAGCAGGCAGCTCCCAGCACAGCTCAGGGGAGCAGTGAGCTTGTTCCTGGCAGCAGGGCAGTATTGCTCTTGCTGCTAATTGCAATCTAGATGGCCAGACACTGTGAAACTTAGTCTTCAAAGAGGCGAAATTCTCTTTATGCCCCCAGCACTTTTGCTTGCTTAGCTATGCTCTACTTGGCTTCTTTTATTGCCACCGCTGATTTGTTACTCGCACATCACAATAGCCCAAACTAGCAAAGCATTTTGGTTTTGTAGTACCCATTTTTCCTTATTGTTACCAACATTGCATGTAATTCTGATTTGTTTTCTTTTTCTTTTTTTCTTTCTTTCCTTTCCCTTCTCCCTTGTCCCCTCTCCTATCCTAAACTCATGCATAGATAAATCTCATCCACCACATACCTGGTCCGTGCACTTTCCTCCATCATTAAAACCTGTGTGTTTAACCTCCCTTTCCCTTCAGAGCGCCGGAGAGCGGACACACTCCCCACAGTAACGTGCAGTTTAGGCTCCGGAGTCTTTGACAATTAGCCATGCACTTGCAGATGAAGATGCGTGGATCAGATACTTTGAGAGAACATTTCCTGCTGAGGAATATGCGCCTTGGCAGTGCATTACACAAAAGGTTTTCTCCAGGGGAATTCCACCCGAAATTGAAACTATATTGATTTTCTGGTTCCAGGACTGTATATCCAAGGTGTAGCCCACACCAAGCTGTGGCTACTACAGTTGTAGACCCCAATGGGATGGCAGAGGGTCCTTTTATTTTGAAACAAGCCAGTAAAACATTTGTACAAACAGTTACTACTACCAACTACCAAAGATGCCGGTATCGTAGGGACAGAAAGAACTGGCGGTGACTAATACTGTCCTTGTGTGCAACACAGGTTGGTGTACAAGCAAAAGTAATGACCATAATTACTTTTTGCTTCTGTATTCTACTTTTTTTGTGGTCTGTGTCTTCTCAGGATAGGAACATGATTTCTCCTCCGAGATTCTCACTAAAACTATTGACATTGAGGAGACCAAGAATTAGCTCCACTCTTGCTGTGGTCAGTTGCTAGTATTATGCTGTGAAGTTTTAACCAGAAAGGATTCACCAGCATTGGGTAAAATCATTTGCCATATTAAATATTCTCTCAGCTCTCAGAGGCGACAAAGGGAGCCCAATGTGCAGATGTAGCAATAGCCTCTTGTGTTTCTGCGCGCACACATGTGCATACTGCAGCTGATGAGAGCTTCGCCTGAATAGAGATCGTTTGGCTCAAACGATCCTTGCGGGACAATTTTTATATAAATTCTAAGATCATTTTGGGGCGGTTCATCACAAAAGCATTCCTTAGTATGAGGAATTGCATCTCCTTATGCTTCTCTAAAGGACTGAGACCAGCTGTACGCATTTGCTCCAAATTTCTCTGTGAAGTTTTTAATCTTTAAGATCATTTAAGAGTCTTCTAAAACTGAGACTCTGCCTTTAAGGGCCAGTTAATGTGGCTGATTTATAAACCCTTTTGACAAGGGATGCAGTGCAGTGAAAAGACAAAGCCTTCAACACACACCATGGGTTCTCCCTGCCAGCAGGCACCGATGCTGTACGGCTCTGGACAGCCAAGACAAAATCTGCCTTAGGAAGCCTGAACTCAAGCATCAGAACAAGCTGAAATAATTACAGATTATTGTTATTATTATTATTATTATCCCAGCTTTTCCAGCTCCCCTGCCATAAGGTGGTGCAGAGTCGTGACTCCAGCCTGGGGACCACAGCCAGGGACAGGCTGTTGCCCTGATGCTGGTGCAGAGCGTGGTTGCTCTGGCATCACTGGCTCTGGGGATCCTGCTCCATGCCCTCAGCATCACGTCTTCCCTCTTCCACTCATACCTGGGCTGCTAAAATTACACAGGGCTTTGCTGTAGACCCTCATCCTTGACGTAACAAGAATATGTCCACGTTTGAGTGGGGGAATTCTGTTCTTGCAGAGAAAGCTAAAGGTCAACCATTTATGAAGAACAAAGGATCAAATCCTGTTGTTGCTTACACAGCAACAAACCCACAGATCACTGAAGCCTGGGGAGTTGCTAGAACCCCCATGGCAGGTCACGTTATAGGAGTCAGTGGGTCTGTGCTGAGGTATCTCAGCAGAGTTGAGTACCCTGTAAACATTGTGCCTTGCTTGTACTAACCTTTGTTTGGTCTGTCTCTCTCATCTGGCAACTCCCCTCCTGCCTGATCCCTTTGCGCTCCGACACAGATGGCTATACGGAACGACTCTTTGGATAGCAAGGAGAATCTCCACACCGAGGTGAGTGAACTCTCTGACCCAAATGTCCCCGCTGTGCCCAAGGAGGAGTCATCAGTGGCTCTGATGCCCTCAGAAGCGCAAGAGTTGGCTGCATGGAGCCGGTCAAGCGTTCATACGCAGCAGCATTCCCACAACCAGTATAATATTTCAAAGCAGGCACCAGCATCGTGTGCTTGTGCAGACTCGTATCAGGAGACACCTGGAGATTCAATGGACCAAGAAGTATCTGAAATAAACAGCTCCTCGGAGCCTTTCACTTCAGAAACTTGTACAGCCTCGAGTGCCTGTTCAGAGGTTCAGCCTCTCACTCCTAAGAGGAACATAGGCAATACTGGCAACGTTACATTGAAGGACCTGAAGAAATACCACAGTGTAGATACCCAGGGTCTTCTAAAAAAGCCACCCTCTTGGTTAGATGATCAAAGGAGACATTCAATAGAAATTTGTTCAATGGAAAACAGCCCTCAGCACCATTCCACATCTAGCTCTTCTGGCTTCATAAGTCAGGTGGTAAGTGAAATGGAAGGCTTGCAAGGAACGCGGCAGAAGAAAAAACTGAGCCCTCCGTGTATATCTATAGACCCACCCGATGGACAGAATTTACTACCTAGAGGACCTCACAGCATCTCGCCTGCCAGGGGAGACATTTGCTTGAGACGGCGAGCTCCATCTTGTGAGTCCAAGGATTCGATGGATATAGGGGATTCGTTGCTTCCAGACAGTATGTCAACATCTCCTACCCCAAAGAAAGACTTGTTGACACTTCCTAGCTTTTCCTTTGATCAAACAGAAATGGACCCCTGAGTTACTTTTCTGTTGGTGCCAAATGTTTTCATCCTTTCATGTAATAGAAAAACAAAAAATAAATTAAAAAAACTCTGTATTCCAAAATGGCACTGGGTAAAAAATTTCCAAAGAAAGATTAAAGAACCAGCTGGTTAAAAGAGTGGTTAACCTATATCACGCTTACTTAAGCATACATTCTGCTTAGGTAAAAGCAATACAATGTGCAGAATCTATATGTATATTATATTTTATTAAATTAATTGAATCTAGTATTGCGGGATGTAGTACATTTTGTGACTAAAGACTTGTTTAATTTTCTTCTATTTTATGTATCTCAGAATATTTCTGAGATAAAGTTGGTTTTTATGAATATTTTAACCTAAAAAAATATATATTTAATCCCTTCTCTTTTTTTGTTTTGTTTTGTTTGGGTTTCATTTTGTTTTGCAAAGCACAAAGTGTAGCCAATTAGTGCATTACAGAGGAAATGTACCCCACAGTCAGCAGTAAATAAGGACTATTTAATGTAATTTATTTTTCCCCTTGGACTTCAATGATATTCTGCGAAAAAGATTGTTTGGGTAGTATGAAAATGCAGTTTTTTAACAAAATAATATTCCAATCTTGCATAAAGTCAGCGTCCAGAGTAAAAGCAAGTGCACAAGCCCGGGAAGGTACCACATGCTGATAAGATGCCTGGAGATGGTGAATGTAGAGCCGTTTGACTGTACACAGTACTGAACTATGAAAGAATGTTCTAGATCATCCACTGGTGACTCACAAAATCATGTCAAAAACCAGATAATTTTTATATGTGCCTAGGAAACTGAGGCAAGGAGAGCCTGTGGTCACTTTTGAGATGTTTTTCCAGGGTCTCTGAGACAGTACTCGTTTCTTTTGCTGAGATTTGCCCCTCTGCAAGCCCCCTCTTTGCCAT
This sequence comes from Thinocorus orbignyianus, assembly GCA_013400375.1. Taxonomy (NCBI): domain Eukaryota; kingdom Metazoa; phylum Chordata; class Aves; order Ciconiiformes; family Thinocoridae; genus Thinocorus; species Thinocorus orbignyianus. Next base: position 1,370,216 of record VXBW01003457.1, on the reverse strand, counting down.
GGGGCTCCTCCTCACTGTGCCCCCGCGGGAAGGGGAGCAAGACCCTGGTGAGGATTCGCAGTGGGTGAATTCAGCACAGAGCTGCATCGGCAGTGGGCTTAGGCACATGGTTAAAGTTAAACTCTTGCTTAAACTGCCTTGAGGTTAGTGGTATTTTAAGCAATTCTTTAAAATTAAAATCATATGCTTACGTGTTCGACAGAATTGAGGCCTACTGCCAGTTATTTTATGGAATGCATGTAAAAAAGTCTGTAGGTACTGAAGCAACTGTTGATTTTCAGTTTTGAAAGGCATTTTTTTTTGCTATAAGAGTTAATTTACGTGACTCTGACTGTAATTTTATTCCCAGTCTATCAAAAGCCTTAAGCAGCAGCACCATGATAAAAACTAGATAAAAACAGAATTCATGTCCTTACTATGTAACATGTCCTTAATTTCAGTCATCTCAGAAATTAACTGTTTACTTCCATGCTAACGCCCTCTGCAAAAAGCAATCTAAAACTGGACAGCACAACCCCAAGATCCCAAAAGGTTGGCCCAGTTCGACACCTCCTGCTCTTCACAAGGCTGATGGAAACCAGACATTAACTTCACTCAACCTCCATGAAATCACATTAAGATGTAGGCTAAGTAAGACTCCACAGGCACGGTCTGAAGTGTGTGAATAGTCACAGGTTGAAAACTGCGTACATGGATAAGGCATTGCTGGATCGTGTCTTTAAACCAGCGCAAGCAAGAGGAGGATTTGTGCTAATTCTGTCAGTCAGGAGTTTGTAACTTTTTGAGAGCTACTGATCTTTTCAAATCACTGCAACATGTTGATGTACAGCCTTTTATCCATTCAGAGATTAGCCTGTTACGACTACATGTATCTGCATTAGCTTCAAGGATACGTACAAGAAGAAGCAGCTGTTTATACCTAACAGCCCATGTGAGGTCTTAAGCTCCTTTATTTTCACTCGAGGACGGTTACTCCATAAACAATCCCTATTGATTTACATGTCCTGGAGAAATGTAAGGGCTTTCAGTGGGAAGTCAGGCAATCAGTGCATTTGAAGTAGGAGGATTAACATTCTGTACTATTTACTGCAGTTAGATTAATTCTTGGCTGGGACACTTTTCCCCTCTTCAACAGGGGCCCATACAGAGACCGCTCTCTTTGATATGCCAGTCCAAATCCAGAGTTAAGCCCGTTTAAAGCAATGATTTCAAACAAACCTTTCATCAGTTCTTCCCCCAGATCATATTTAAGGAAATAATAAAATTACAGTGTATTAAGCCTGAGAAATATTCTTAATCCCTTTTTGGTTTTACACTCATAATGAGCCTTAGATTTTCCTTTCACATGTACTAAATAATTTGGGAAAATAGCTGGGCCACTAAAATTGCTGACCTTGGTTCCTTAATGATTAGCAGTGTGTTTGTATAGCTGGAATGATACTACTCATACAGTTCCTTCCCTACAAAAAAAAAAGGAAAAAAAAAAGAAAAAAAAGAAAAAGAAAGAAATTTTTAGCTCAAAATCATGGCACAAAACACTGATGTGATGTTAATCCAACTGCTCAACTGCAAATGTAACAGAAATCCTAAAGGCTTTTCTGTTTTCAGTACCTGAGGTTTTGCCCACTGGCAAGGTTTGTGGAAGTAAAAGAAGACGTTTACACCATAGGTGAATATTCAGTAAAGACTAGCCAGTAAAAACTACTCTATGATGATGCATTCGGGAAAAGAAATCCATGTAAAATAGTTTGTTTTCTAAACCGGATAAGATTTTTCTAGATGCCCTTTTGAAAAACAAATACAAATGTACTGCAGTGCGTGCAATAATCTTAAGATAATTTTAAATACCTTTGGGGTGGGGGTTTTATAGAATTTGACTTTTTTTAAACAAAATGTACAAAATCCACAGGAATTCTGTAGAATGGTTATGTTGATAGAATTTTTTATATTTTTGTAGAAATCTATAGAGAAATTGTTAAAAGTCCACGTAGCATCTTGGGAACAGAAGCAGCTCTTATCTACGAGTTTCTTTCCATAATCCTGGAGCTGGGCCTGCCGTATTCCAACACGTAGAGCCTAGTTTCAGAGCCCGCGTCCAGGTGGTGTTTAGAAGTAAGCAGCTAAGCTCAAGTTCTACGATATTGCAGTGCTATTACTGTTGGAGAACCGTACCCGTGTAAAACACCTACCCCCAAACCTCAGCCCCTGTCGATGGTAAAGTAGTCGCATGGCTATCCAGTTCATTCAAGCACACCAGCACTTTACTACTGTGGATTTACTGTATATAGGTGGGAGGAGGGTGTTCTGCTATCGCCAGTCTGGCACATGGGGACAGGAGTGGTGGCAGACGTGTCTGGGAAAATGTAAATTTCATTCTTAGAGCCCCTCGCACATAGAGCTGATTTTTTTTCATAGCTGGGTTACAGGCCGTTTATACGGTAGATATTTTGGAGGAGGGCAAAGAAAAACACTGTTTTTGACTTCTGTGGATTGCACTCAGCACAAGGTGTGTTCAAGGAGAAAAAATAAAATAAAATAATAATAATAAAAAGAAACAAAACCCCAACCAGAAAACAAGTGTTACCATTGTAAATTAGGCTATGCCCCAGTCTCCCCTTTTCTGCCCCTTTGGCTGTAATAACCCATGTAAACTATTACACAAGGTGACTAGAGTAGGCACAGTACCATTGCAATGTCCGTAACAACCTAGTATATATTATAGAACTTTGTATTTAATAGTTAATATATTGTTATACTGTATCAGGTATATAGGCCAAAACAAGCTCTTTTGGTCAGGGCAACAAAAGGTGGTATTCATGGGGAAAATTGGGTTAAAATGTTCCTTTTTAAAAAAGAAAAAAAGAAAAAAACAGAAAAAGAAAAAAGACAAAAAACGAGTGTAAATCTTTACAAATGACAAAAACAAACGTGTCCTATTAAAAGCTTTTGAAAAGAAAACAACTGTGCACTTCCCTTTTTTGTTGTTGCTGATGATAATCTGTATCATTCGGGGCGGTGAGATATTTGGCCATGTTTTAATTGTGAACAGTTGGGGTAGGTATTGTATAGCAGCGGCCAGACGGGAAGTTGAAAGAGAGATTGTGCAACGCCAGCCCTTTGTGAAGCAAGCCGGGGTGACACCGCAAGCCAGTCTGGCCCAGTGCGTGGCCCAGGACGTGCTGGTTTGCCAAGGAGGCCATCAGCTGGGCTTCTTGCGATCGCACCACCCTGGTAGGGGACAGCCTGGCAAAGTTGCTGAACGAGGGACCGCGGTGGAGAGAGCTGCAGCCAAGAAGGGAAGCAGGAGTTAGAAGGGGCAGATTTAATCTGTCCGTGAAGACATCGCTGTGAAGAGGAAGATGCTGGGCTTTTCCACACATTCACAACTTTAGGATTTCCAGCCTGGAGTACAGCAGGGTCTTCTCCATCACCTCTGTGGTTGTTTAGCTCCTTGCAAGGGAGGAGCTGGTGGTGGTGGCACCACCCTGGGACCTGCCCACTGCGTGTGGCAGGGGCTCAGGCTCCAGATGCTGCTTAGGTACTACCTAACATGTGAACCTATACTCCTTAGGGGATCTTTAGTGAATGAGTTATTGAGCTCCCAAGGTGAAGTCTCCCTTCCTCTGTGGAGCAGCTGTTAAAGGGAAGAATCAGGCACTTAGGCACTCTGCAGCCCTGTTTCTCACTTTGGCTTGAATGACTTGATGACTGCTCTGCAGGAGGGACCCTAAATGGACATCCAGAGTGGTTATGTTGTCTAGAGGGTGTTTTGATAAAGGCCCTCTCGTATTCATCTCTGAGTAGAAAACAGCAGGAAGGAAGTTAGCCCTGAAACAGAGAGAAAATGTGGATCTGTGCAAAACCTCATGCAAATCTAGGCAGAGCAGGACTCCAGAGCTGATCTCTGTAACGCATCTGTGCTGCCCAGGCTGCGGGGCCAAGCCCACCAGGCTGGAACCCCTCAAGTGTCTTTTCCAGCCCTCAGAGGCTGGAGGATCCATGTGGTGTTAAGTTAAGCCAGGCCAAGCCAAGAAAGAAGAGCATTTCACAGGTTCAGGCACTTCACAGCAATCTGCACACAGGTGAGTTTTAGTCCTGGAAATTCCATATTAGGAGATGGCAAAACCCTCAATTTTCAGTGTGGGATTTGGGGGGGTAATTCAGAGGGGGGATTGCTTTTCCTCTCTGTTTTGTGAGGTTTTCCTGCATGAAGCTCTTTTGCTGAGCTTTTTTTGTGGTTTTTGGAAGGCTCCCACCCAGGCTGGCTGCTTGCTCTCAGATTGCCAGAGTTTGGGCATGGCGTGCTGTTATTCTGCTTGGTAAGTAATTTGGATGCCACATGAAGCTGGATTGTTTTCTGTGTAATGGTAGCTGCATACAGTAGAGTAGCACTTCAAATTTAATTTGTTTCTGGCTTAGTTGAGACATTTAGGTGAACTTGGCCAACTGTCCTGCTTGCTTGGGGAGCGGTATCCCAGCAGAAGAGCTGTGAGTGCAGCACATCCCTTGGCTGGAGCTCGGCAAAACCCTCCAAGTGAGAAATATTAAGCATTCCTCCAAGCATGAGGAATATGAAAGGCCTGTTTGTGCCTTCTGTATTTCAGGTGTTCCAGAGATGTGAACTGAGATACATCAACAAATCTTAAATGGGACCTATAGCAGAAATAAGGTAGGAAAAAGCAGTTTAAAGAAAGGTGGCTCCCTTTACTGCCACCAGCACAGTGTAAAGGATCAGCTTTTAAGGGGATGCCGCGGATTAAAGGGTTAAAACCAGCGAAGTTTTGGAGGGACAGAGCCCTGAACTGAGTTGCCCAGAGACAGGCCAGTGTCACCAAGCCCCTGGGCAAACCCATGGCCACGGCCGCCGGTGCCCGCCCTGCGCAGCGTTTTGCTACCATCTAGTGGGCTTGGGGTACGGAGCGGGTCGGGGCGAGCTGCTCTCCGGGCTACTGGCCACGGGGGCAATGTGTCCCCCAAGGACCCCCTGGAGCAGCTCTGCCAGCCCGGGGAGCGCTCCGCTTCCAGCTCAGCGGTGCAAAAACAGCGCAGGATCGGAGAGGTGAGGGGATGTTTCTGCTTCTGCAGGGATTTTTCAGCCCCTGAATGTATTTTAAAAAAAAATACATTAAAAAAACCAAACCTGTCTCCTCCGACAGTGGGAGGAGAGGAAGGATTTCACCCCGATTTAGGAGCATCGTGCCAGCCAGTGGAACCTTGCAGCAGAGACGCGCATCGCTCCCTGCTTTGGGAGCTGCTTGATGCCAGGCACCTCAGTTGGCATCTCCCCTCCCCAGCAGCATGGCTGGGGCTACTGTGAAGTGCTGGGAGACAACAGCCCCTCCAGGGACAGTTGCTCTCTCCTTTGGGAGCTGCTGGACGCCAGGCACATCAGCTGGCATCTCACCTCCCCAGCAGCATGGCTGGGCTAGCGTGAAGTGCTGGGTGACAACAGCACCCCCACCCCCCAGGACAGTCCTAGGGCTGTCTAGTATCTCGGGGGCTCTGTCAGCACCTGCAAGGCTTGTTTGTCCTTGCACATGCTTATGCCTCCTCTTGAAGCATGTGTAAAACATACAGCCCAGCAGAGTCCTCCCTGCGTGTGCCAGTCCTGTACAGGCTGGGCACTCACAGCATCTACAATATACCCACAGCCTGTGAGCTCAGATGGGGTGTTCAACCTCTGCTCCACTCAGCCTGGCAGCAGGATAACTAAGCAGGCCTTGTGCCATCTCAGGTGGCTTCTGCAGAGGCATCAGGAGGCTGGGTATTTGCTTGGCTGGGTGCTTGTCACTAGATGGCAATGCCATGAAGTGGTTCAGCTGGGATATCTGTGAGCGCGTTAGTTCAGGCTGCACCTGAGGTCCCCTGCAACCTGCTGTTTCTGTTTGGTTTGGCGTGGTCTTCGGTGTCATCAGCGAAAGCCACTGTCTTACTGGCATTTTCTTATTTGAGGGTGATTGGACTTTAAGGTGGTTTTTACACGTCGTAGTCAATGCTTCAGATATGTTTACAACACACTATAATCCTGCAGCATCCTCTGGCATTTTCTATTATTGCTTGAGTCACTGGATGCTATAATTGGCAAGCTTTCAAAGGTCCTGAATAGATTATATTTCTATATCTATTTAATACTCTAAATAATGCAACCAAAGACCCCTGCAGCTCCAGCTGGGAAATGAAAAGGATGGTTAAACCACTTAATTACTTACTGTGCTAACAATTATTTTTCGGAAACAGAAAACAGAATCCAGCTGTTCCAGGGGAAAATCAGGAAAAGGTTAATATTGGAGTCATTCTACAAAGAAAAGATTCTGCAGTGGACAGCACAGTGCTGTGCTGACACCTGCGAAGGCAGCACAGAACTACTCTGCTGGGTGCCACCAGCTCGGCATGGTCAAGGGCTGGTGACAACTCCCTGTTCACTCAGAAAAAGCAGGACCCAGTGTTTGCAGCAAGATTCCTGCAAACATCATGAATTCTGTGAGCCCATTTTGCGGTGAAATCCTTAACAGCTCCAGCCCATTAAAACTAGAAGGGGCTTAGCTGAGTTCGCAGGGGAGAGGATAAGCTGTGGCAATTGGGGACTGAAGAAGGACAGTTCAGATCTTAGCCCCAGAAGGCCCCTGTGCCACATGCTGCTTGTCTGTGGCTGTTTGTCCATCACTCTAAGCTCTTTCTGCAGCTAAATCGCCCACAAGTCGGGGTGTGTTACACCTGCCAAGGCTTCCATCAACCTCTGCAGGCACCTGAGAGCGTGTTTGTGGAATTATCTATCAGCTGAGAGACGCCCAGTACAGAGTTCAGCTGCTCACAGCTGGAGCAGCTCCAGGATGACTGTGGGGTAATCTGGGTGGTTCTCGGTATGTCTTGATTCTTCCTGCTCGTGGCTCTTGGTATGAAATGCAGGAGCGCTCATGTAAGCAGGGAAGGCAATATTACACACAGCGTCCTGGAGGAGTCACATGCACACCGTTTTCTCTTCTTGCAGAGCCCTGATGCACTGGGTGGACCCACCTCACTCCACAGAGAACAGAATGACTTTACAGCTCAGCTTCAGGCCCGAGGCGGTGTGTTCCCAACCTCCCTGCGCTGGCTTTCCCAGGAACTGCCACCTCTCTTCTTCCAGCAGGGGAATCTCTCCTCCTGCTCCCTACCTACAAAGCTGATATATCCCAAAAGCGGAGCTGTGAGTAAAAACCGGGGCTGCAAATTCCCAGCCCACTCCCTCATCTGTTTTACCATAGGACTTCTAAAGTGCTCGTTGTGCTTTCCAAAAATGAGGAAATTAAATTTAAATCCTTTCCTGCAAGAAGAGAAATGCATGCTATATGCAAGCCCATTGACCGTTTGAGAAGAAAGCTGACGTCTGCTGCTACTCATGCTATGTTGACTTTAAGCAGAGTTTGTAACAGGTCCCCGTATCACATGTGTTAAAACAAGGCGTTATCCCCTTTCTTATAAACTAAATGTATGGGGCCTTGCTGCAAATGCTACTTTGGCAGCCTCTTTTTCTTACCATCTGTAAAATGTGACACCTCTGTGGGTCTCAAAGGAAGCTGAGCCTCTGCTGTTCCAAGCAGAGAAAGGAGGCGATATTTATAGTCAACTAACCATAAAACTGTGATTTCCAGAGCTGCACATGCTCAGGCCCTCCCCAGCCCTCAACTCTAAATGTCCTTCTTTATATGGATTTCTTCAGGAGTCGGTCACACTTCATTTTCCTTTTAGTGCTCTGCAAATCAGCACGAGGTACGACAAGAAACGAAGCCTGCCTCATAGCTGGCACAATGCTTACACAAACAGGTTCTCTCTCACGTTCCCGCCTGTCCTGCCCCAGCCCATGGCCCTGGTTGATAGCTAACCTGCTGCTGCCTGGCCCTGGGTGTGCCTCCTAGGTGCTTCATGATTGCCCTGAATTGACCTGCTTGATGTGTTACCAGGTGAAAAGTCCTTTACCCTGTAGCTGGCATGGAAAAGAGGATGCAAATACATTACTGAATGAACCCAAATCAGATATTGCCACTCCCCGGAATAAATGTCCAGTGAGAAAAGGTGAGTTCATGACCTTCCTGCCACTCACACTGAAGGTGCCATTTCGTTTTCCTGCATAGCCAGCCTGCATCTGGAGGAACACCACAGGAATAATGACATGTTTGAGGTACATCCATCTTCCCTCCCATCATCAAAAGGAAACAGGACCAAAGTGAGCTGCCTGAGAGAGTGCTTCAGGCTCTGCTTTGCACCAGGTTCAGCAAAATCCTTTACTGTGGCCCTTCCCACGAGCTTTTAAGCTTACCCCCCACCTCGTCTGTCTGAGACTTTAATATCCCTGCCTTTGATATTTATTTTTTTTTCCTCTGCTAGTGTGTTTTGCCAGGCAGCACCTGGAAGTCAGTAATTACACAGCAAAGTCGCTGCAAGTCAGCAGGGTCTGCTGTGAATCACAGAATCATGACGTTTGGAAAGGACCTCTGATATCATCAAGTCCAACCATACACAGGCAAAAAAACCCCACAATCTTGGCCACTAGAACATGCTCTGAGGTCCAGGCTGGCTGCCTGGTGCCTCTCCTTGAGCTCGTGATAGGGCACGCAGGAGGATCTGGCAACCCAGCTAGCACCTGCTCACCAGTACCATCCCTCTTTCGTGGCATGGAAGGCTATGGAAGGTAGTAGCTGCTTGCCATGAATTAGGAACGTAAGAAAAATGCTCAGGGAAATACCTTAATGCAGGGCCTTCCTCCATGGATACAGTGGAACAATTCCACTGAAGTCAATAATTTAATCGGGAATTAATTCACATTGCACATGTCAATGGAACTGTGCAGTACACTGATAAAATAAACCTCTCCCCTCCTGTACACACAGCCTGTGGAAGCTGTTTGTGAGGTCCCTCTGTGCCTGTGAAACCTAATAATGCCATAGTTGGTCTTAATTTAGGGCATGTTCTCAAACTGCACCAAGTTCTGCTCCTTGGTGCAAGAAACACAGAAGTGTGTGTTTTTGTGTTAAGAGAGATCAAATTCCCACTATTTCTCTTGGGCCAACTGCTCCCACAGGTTGTTGCATGAAACAAGGTTTAAAGAGCCACAAAAGAATAAACCCCAGCTATTACCGACTTCTTAAAACTTTTATTGTGGTGCAATGCCACTGAACAGAAGTTTTGATGTCAGACTTGGAAAGACAACTCGTGATGCCCTTAGAAGGTCTCATTCATCCAGTTGGCTGGGGCTCCTCTAGGATTTCCTTGAGAGGATTGTAATGTGACTGTGCTGATTAGCCTAGAACAGTTAGAGATGTCAAATCTTGCAGGCTGTTACCTGAGGACCTTTATCTTGGGCAAGATCCTATCTTCCCACACCATTAAGAACTTTGTCCCTTTAGGCAGACCATAGTAACAAATTCTCACCTTTTTTTCGGGAAGCACATGGCCTTCTCTTGTAGCACTCTGAGTGGGTTTCACCCCTAGCGTCTTCACTGGTCTTCATAAAAGATTAGCAGGAGATACTTTCTTTAGAGATGAAATGTTTCTGGGGACACAGCAGTACTGTGCTTCTCACCTCTCTGTTCTGTTCTGGTGAGCATTTTTGACAATGCTCTTCTGACTGCTGGTTCCTCACCTTCCAACAAGGAAGGAAACTCAAACTCTTGAAATATTTAAGTAGATGTGTAGCAGAAGGGCGCTTTGCGTGAGATGATGTTATTGAACCAGATGCTACAGCAAGTGGGTGGACAAACAGCAGGTGCTGGAAGTTCAATAATGCTGTAGGAGAAGTCCTGCCCAAGAGGAAAGCAAACAATGCTTCTGCATCATGTGGAGGTGAAATCCAGATTGTGTCCAAGGTGCTACACCACAGAATCTATTAGTTACCCATATACGTGAAATTTATTGACTGAAAGCTTTTGAAAATAGATCCAGGCCACCGGTTTATCCACGTGTGTACAGCGGAAGCAATCAGCATGAAGGAAGAGGCTGCAGATGGATGGATAAGAGATGTGATGCTCATTTAACTCCTGCTGAGGCAACCACACTGCTCTGAAGGGGAGATGACAAGCATCTCCCAGATGCAAACATTAGCCTGCGCGGTCTGGATGGACGGACAGAATCCCAAACCCAGCAGGTGCCCCAGCTCCACCTCCACGCAGCCACTCTGGGTGACTGTCCCTCAGCCTGGGTGTCCCTGACCACCAATCCTCCCCTCACAATGGGGCTCTGGCTCTGGCTCTGGCTGCCCCAGCACCTCACAGTGCCCAGAGGAAATCTTTTCCTGGGGACTCTGTCCTTCCACGGGGTTGTCACCTTTGAAAAGCAAGGAGCCTGGGGCCAGAGGGAGGACTGTGGTAGCCCTCCTCCTCCCCTGCAACACCAGCCAGGGGTGTTCGGGGGGGTCCTGCCCAACGCTGAGGGGAGGCCTCGCACCTTCCGGTGGCCACCCCTGCCGCCTGAGGAGACNGGAGGCTACGAGCCCCCGCCGTGGCCATGGAGGGTTTCTGCGGGTCCCGCTTCTGGGTAAGCAGCGCGGCCGGCGGTGACCGCCTCCCTCAATCCCGCCCAGCGGGCTGAGGAAAAAGTTGGATAGGGAAGTTTGCGCGGAGGAACCGAGGGGGCGAGGAGGGACCAGCCCCCTCAGGGCCGGCTGCGGGGTTTGCCCCGGGGCGAGGAGAAGCGCCGTGCCCCGCTCTGAGGGGGCCGCTCCGGTGTGAGGGGCCGCAGCGGGCGGGGAGGGCTCCGTCCGGTGGCGTCCGAGGGGGCTGAGCTGCATCTCGCCCTCTGCGGTGGCCGCTCCCGGCTGAGGAGCGGGACCGGGATGGGTAGCACCTTGTTCCCCATTCAGCATCTCCAGACCACAGCCAAGACCCGCCAAGGCCCTCAAGGGACTTCACCAGAGCCCAGGCCACCTGGCAGGAGATGCGGGGTTTGCTGCATCTCTCCTCACCGCTCTAAGTCCACCTCTGGACCTCACAGCCTGTTTTAGCGTCATGACCGCTCCTCAGAACCCCTCCGATGAGCGGGAAGGTGCTCCCTCTGAAGCACTTTCTTATTGCTAAAGAGTGGTGGGTCGGTGGCAGCCAGGGGCAGTCACAAGCATGGGAGCGTTGCAGTGATTTATGTTAGTATTTGGAGTCGCTTTCCAAAAGTCAGCTTTTTGGAAAGGCTGATTGCGGCAGAGGCTGGGTTTGTAAGCAGGAAAGTTTGGAAGTCGCTGCCATGGTCGGCTCTGATGGTGAAGTGTGTTCAGTGCTAACTGTTGCCAGTGTTGGTGCAGTGTTTCCCCAGGGTACAGGGTGCTGCCTTCCCCACTGCTGTGTCAGCAGGCACCGTACACCCTGTGAAGCCATGGGGATCTGAGTGTGTACGGCTGTGAGTCTGGAACTGACCTCCCACCCAAAAAAGCACAATGTTTGCATGTGCCTTTCTCTTACATTGATACAGCTCAAGGGAGATTACTTGAAAAAAAATATGAGCAGGAATGAAGAGGAATGTCTGAAGATGAATGACTGCTAGAAAGTTACTAGAGCACAACGCGGGCAATTGACTGTGAGGATTTAATGCTGAGCTCCATCTTCAGATAACTATCTTTCAAAATCTGTCTCAACATTACTTTTTAAAAGAGGACTTGGGCTTCTAAGCTCCTTGGTTACATTTGGTTTCATTTCTTTGTTCAGCCTCAGATTTCGCTTCCAAGCACTCTGCATGCTCTCTGCTACAACAGTTGGCAGATAAGCTTGCTCAAACAAGTATTTTCACCTCTTATTTCTACTATAAACACTTATAGAACAGGAACAAGCACAAACAGATCAACACTGCTCACCAGTGTATTGACTGCCTTGAGACACATGTCTTAGTTTATCGAGGAAGGCTTCTATCATAACTACTCTTCGTGGCCAAAGCTTTTGATAATAATTTGTTGATATGCTAACGTAAAATGTTTAAGTAGCTTTGCTGATTTTCATTATGAAATAAATGTAGCATTCTGTACTTAATGCAGTACTATTAAGCTCGAGCACCGTACACTTTGAGATGCTGTGTCTGATGTATGCTCTGCTCAGGTAGTGTATCCTGGTTTTAATATCACCATGTCCTTTTAAAGCTAAATTTGCAGGAAGTAGTATAAAGGTAATCCAGGGAAGGGATTTTAATTAATAAACATTTATTTTCAGCATAAGTGATGAAGGGATCTGAATGTGTTTAACAAAGCAATAGCGCAAATGTGATTAACTCCGGTTGTTCTGAAACATGGTAGTTTGGATTGGGAGACAAATACATGTTCTGAGTCCATGAAGGAAGATGTCAGGCATGTGTTACAAGGCTCTCCAGAAACTTATTTTTTTGGTGTTATTAGGGCATCTTTATATTTCAAAATAAAGTATGTATTACTGACAAATAAAAAGAGACTGACTGAAAGGAGAAGAGCAATCGTCCTTAAGCAAATGGGTGAGCTACTTAATAAGTGTAGACCTGTTCTGTTTCTTCTGAGTGATCTGGAGTATAGAGTTGGAACAACCTTCCATCTGGTGTATTATTTTTAAAAATGATACTCAGTACATGTGTGAAATGGAGCATGTGACCCAGTGACCAGCAGATTAGACTCAGTTACGAAGTCTTATGCCCTTTTTTCAGTAGCAGGTGGTATTTTCTCTGTTAGCAGGAGCGAACTCATTTTATGAGGGGTTCTGAGTAATGACCGTGTAGATGACAGTCACGTTGAAATGATTTGCTGTGGAAATATGCTGTTCCAGAAGAAAACGCAGGTGGAGGCTCCTTTCTGAAGTATGTGGACAAAAGTTTGGTTTCTTGTGCTGCTGTACACTTGAAGGAGGAACAAGGTGAAAGGCAGTTACTGGCCTGTGCGTGCAAACTAATGGTGTGCAGCTTTGCAGTTCAGATCAAGAACTTGATAAAATATGAACCAGTATAAATGTTTTCATAGCTGATGAACTTAGACTCTTTCCCCATTTTTGTCGAAGAAAATCTAGGTATTTTTGGAAGCTGAATGACAGTGGTGTCAATTTTAAAACTGTTTAGAGAGAAAGGAAATGTGCTGTTCCAATTGAAACAGTTCTTTGTTTTGGAGTTTAAACTAACTACAATACTTTTTTGTTTATATGGAGGGCAGATCAACATAAAAGTGTTCAGAATTAGCTCATGAAAACATTTACGTTGAAATAGATCAACTTTAAGGGAAGATTGATTAATCTTGGATTTTTTTGGCTTATCGGAAATGTTAAGTTTTCAACTCTTCACCCTGATGCAGGGTGGGGAATTTTGCTGGAAATGCCAACAGATTGGGTTTTTTATGTTTGTGCAGAGACAAAACAATTTCCTGTTTAACCCATTTTAGAAATAAGAAAATAAAGGAAATGCAGTAGGTCACATTAGGAATCTGTAAAATCTTTTGGCTTCCAAGCTATCACTTTATCTGTTGGCCATGCAATAAGCAAATCACTGATACAAATATAGGATATTTTGTACGTACAGAGGAACAACCGGAACGTTATCTTTCAAAATGCAGTATGAGGAATCTTTTCATCTGAACACTTAGAAACATACTGTCTACTTCAATCGAGAATTTGAAGCCGATCATTAATATCTACTAGCAGTGTTCCATGCTAAATTCCTTTTGGGAAGAGATGAATGTGATAGCGCATACCCACACAAGGCAGGCCTTAGGTGTGTTATTTACTGTTGCCCATAATTACCTCCTACTTACTGTGTCACATATTTACTGTGTGATAGAAAGTGTGCTGGATAGGCGTGCCAATTAATGTGACCCACAATCTTTGTTCTTGGGAAGTAGATACCAGTGAATTACCACTTACTCACTGCTTATGCTTTCCTCTGTAGTAAACCGCTTGCGGTTCCTCTGAGAGGAAAAAAGTCATCTTCTAGGGAGGGTTTGCTGCAGAAGTTTTTGCCTAGAGACTGACTAAATAACGTGAGCTTAGAAAACCAAATTCTGTTCCAGTATAAAGACATGTTGTCTTTCTGTCACCCAGACTCTCTGGGTAAGAAATGGCACTTAGGGGTGCTGTGAGGATGAAACATGAGGAGTTCTGCACTACTTGGGTACTCTTGGAATGATGGGTCATAGAAACATCTTAGCATACAGAGTGCCTGGGCTTAAGCAGCAGCTTATGGTTTTGGTGTTGTTTTTTTTAACAGCATAAATAGGAAATGGGAGGACAAGTGATACAGCACTTCAAAGGAGACACCGCAACTTTTAGCCAGCTATGGATGAGATCTGGGCTTATTTCTTTTGATCCTACTTGGCCCACAGCACTCAGTTTCCTTGTCTGTCCTGTGTCTTGGTATCCTGNTCTTTTGTTTTTTTTTCTTACTTTTTTTTACCCCTGTCCCACGTGGAGCTCTGCCTCCTTCTTCATCCAGAGGCTCTTGAGTAACTCAACAGGAAGTTGCAGCAACTCTCAAAAGTAAACAATACCTCAGTCTTTGAGATAGTCTCATACAAGAGCCCCATTAACCTTTAGGTTTGCGGGTATTCCTTCACCTTGAGTCATTCTGTGAAATTTGGGTAGAATTGGACTAAAAGTCGTGCTGTTCTCTGGGAATGCGACTTCCTGCTCTGTCAGCTCAAAGTGCAACTGGTCTTCCCCCTGTATAATTTCCCCTTTTGCCTCGTCATGTATCATGCTTAAACGTTTTATAGCTCAAGGTGACAGGGCAGTGTAGTAGAAAGGAAGAAATGTTTCTTTCAAAGAAGATGGCAAATGAGGTACTACTGGTAACATGTACACCTGTCTATTTTAAAAAAATACCCCCCAACTTATGTCATTTGCCCCTAAATTGATAATAATAGATCGAATTTCAATTATTCCATTATATTTTCAACTAAATTAGTTCCAGCAGAGAAAGAGTGAAGTGAAAGGTCTTAGTAGGTCAATGCTGAGGAGGGATTCTGCAGTAGGATGGTATGGTTCAGACTGGCTGTTCTTTATATATTAGTTTCCTCTTCTGCCACACTGTGATAAACACGGAATGTTCAGTGTTTATAAAGGCAATGCAGATCTCCACATAATCTTTGTTAACTGCGTCCAGCTTCAGATAACCGAGTTCCGCTTCTGTAAATCTCTTCACAAACATTCGCACCAGGTATCCGTGTTCTTTCTCACATTAGGTAGGAAATCAAAATAGGTAACTTTAATGGTCTCTTCAGACATTGGATCTATGAAATTCTGCTCTCTCCAAGGGCAGCTGTGTTGGCAACATCCTGAATGTAAAAGCAATCAAGTCCTCAAGCACAAATCCTCCAAGATTTCAAGATTCTTGAACTGACTTGAATGGAAGCTATGGCTAAAGGATCTGAACCTCAGATTCTCGATGTCAATCAAGAGTGGTATAAATATTTATCATTAGATTTGGAGTATTACCCAGGCCCTGTTATCATTCATCTGTGTGTAAACAGCGTAGTAGACTGTATCTGAATCTGTTTAGGAAAGGCAGAGTCTGGGTTTGAGAGTTGTGAGCAAAAAATACTAGAGAAAGCTGCCAGTATCAATGATTTATGGAGTCCTTCAATGACAGTGTCAATCAATGAAGCTCATGAAAATGACATTCATTTCAGTAGAATATGTGAATGTGATTATTCATGTTTTTCAAGGGAAGCAGTCATTGCCGTTTCCTTCAAACTGACAGGTCAAACAATACAGTTCTCAGGAGAATGAGGCAGCTGATAGAATTCTCACCACCAACATCTGACCAGGGTGGTTGAGTCCCTTCTGGAATTCCCGGCTACAGTTCTGGAATTGCAGGGAAGGAAAAAAAAAAAAAAAAACCAAAAAAAAAATACAACAAACCCACCCAAAAGGAGAACAATGTTTGGGTTTTTTTGCCCAGCTGCACTGTGACTTTGTGGGAGATGCTTCACAAAGTCCTTTCGGTCACGAAATTCTGCTTGTCCATCCTTTTCACGTGTTTCCTGCGGGTGGGACAGGATGTGATGGGGTAGCATGGTAGGGAAGTAGGAACCTGTTGTACAGAGGCAAAGTCCCATTTTGCTTTAATGGATTATTAAAATATTAAATCCCCATAGGGAGACTTTGTAGCGAAACTCAAGGTCATATCTGTTCTTCAGCTTCTAACTCAACTGTTCCTCCCTCGTCACGGCTGACGTAGCTGGTAGCTGTAGTGTCTAGGACCAAGGAATTCTATAATTTCCCTCCTGAAAAGAAACAGTATTTGAAAGCAAATCTAAGTCACTTGAAGAGCTCCTTAAAATGGAGCTTATTTGATTGCTACAGTTAAGAATATAAAGCATTTTGAGATGGGCCTAACTTACCTGGTAGGCAAATTGCTATGCCACTGGAGGTGTAATCCTTTCCTTTCTACATGTGTAAATTTGTAATGTATTAAAATGAAGAGACTATTACTGTTTAAAATTTAATTTAAAAAAAATTCATTTGAGAAACCTATTAAATGGGATCTTTGATTTTTCCAGTAAGCTAATGCCCCATTTGTCTCCTGATACTACCGCGAATGTGATGGGCCATTATCCAGTCGCACGTTTTTTGGCTGAGCTGGAGGCGAGCAGCCAGAGATCTTCCCAGGAATGCAGTTGGGCTTTTTTACAACCAGCAGCCTTGACTCTGCGTTGGGTCTGTGTGAGCTGGCACTTTGTCCCCAGGCTGATCTCGTGGCAGCCTGAGAGGTGAAGTCAATACAATAAAACTTAGATCATTTCCAGTAATGTCATGTGCTGGTGTCCGAAAGCTTTGAATTAGGAGTAGGAAATGAAGGAGAGAGAAGGAAAACTGTTTCACAGAAGTTGTTTCAAATGTCAAAATTATTTAGTTTCCAAACTTGCTGAGAATACGGAAATATATTTCACAATTGTGCAATTAAAAGAAGAAAAATATATTTCTTATTTCTTCCTTTGCTCGCTTTCCTTTTCCCCACAGATGAATGATGATGCGTATTCTAGAATCTCCCCCACCTCTTTCTTACCCATGCAATCTTTTAATTTCATTTCTCTTTTTAAATATGTACATTTGGAAACATGGAAAAATCTCCACATTCTGGATACCATCTTTTTATTACAGTAAGGAGAGGTGGCAGCAGGCAAAGTGGAACAAAAAGCAGCAAAAAAACCTTTGAGCTTTTATGTTTTGTCTTCTATGAAAAAGCAAGGTATATCTTCTGGGGGAAATAGTTTGCGATTGGAAAATCTGTTAGATGGAAAATCATGGCCAGTGGTGATCTGTGCAGCCTTGCTCTTCTGGCTGCTGCTTTTTACCCTTTTCTTTTCTCCTGCCCTGATACAGAGTTGCTACCTCTTGCTTACATGTTGGTGACCTGCCAAAATTCACTTTCCACTTCTGAGCATCTTTGTAGGGAAATGTGAAAGTTCTGGCTCATTTGGGTATTTGAAGCATCATTACTGTAAGAATGTTGCAGTTGGGCCCCTGTGGTCTTACAGCAATCTCTCCCCTACCAGCAGTGGCTGGGCAGATTCAGTTGCAAGGTTTTTGTGCCAGTCATAGTTGGATCATGATGATTTTTTTATGATTAATGATTAATGAAAGTGATTCTTTTAGAAATAGGGATTTCCTGTTTTTTTGGGGGGAAAAAAATACAAATCACCCTCAAGTTTTAAGCTTTAAGTTCACATCACTGAGTGTTGGATAGAAGCTGTGCATGCAATTCTTTTGGGGTAGAGCGTTGTACCAGGACAGTTCTGCCTTTGCTCTGATTTCTGTGATTGATGTGCTCCTTTTCCATAGTCACATCTTCTCTTCATCTCTGAATTTTTTGGCTTAACCACACCAGAGGTCAACCTTCACTTTAAGAAAAAGGCAAGAGAGAATAGCTGAGAGGGTGTGAGGAGTGGACCAGGAAATAGGAGCAGACTTGCCAAAGATGCTAGCAGTAGTGGTGCTTTGCAGGCTCTTCCTCTGGTTTAGGGCCAGACTTTCACTGAGACAAAGAGTAAAAACTACAATGACTGAGATAAATAGGTCTGCAGACTGAGAGGTGAGTACAGTTTGTGCAAATTAACTCCGAGAGTGTAGCTGGAGTGTAACGCTTGTCTGTGTTAGGTGAGCTTAGGTCAGTTCTGTGAGTGATAAACTGGGCTTAATCTTGCCATTAAAGCTCATTAGCACCCGCAGTCTGTCCTTGCACTTTAGCCTGCCTCTTCAGCTGACTTCCTGGCGCTCCCTAATGAGTCTCTCCCTGCAGCTGAAGAGTGTGACCAACCATGGGCGCTTGAGGTGGCATGTCACCTTTGGCCCTGCCCCACCAAACTCCCACGCTACTGTCATGTTAACGGCAGCCTTGACCAGACACTAAAATCTCATTATTGCTGCAGTCATTTGTCAGTTCCACTAGCAGACCAAGTGTCAGAGCAGCAGTGCTGACAGGGTCTTTTGTGACAGTCCCTTTTGTTATTATTGCACATCAGCCCAACTGGATGGGCTCCTTAAAATGGAGGAGTCTGGGTGGGAAGGGGAGAAAATGAAGGAGGAACCATCTCCTTTGGAGCTGTTTTAGCTGTTCCTACTTCTTCATAATTGAGCTACATTCATTATCACAGAATCAGGGAATTGTTGGAGTTGGAAAGGACCTCTGGAGATCAGCTAGCCCACTTACCCTGCCAAAGCAGGATTGCACAAAGCAACTCAGGACTGCATCCAGGCAGGGCTTGAAGGTCTCCAGAGAAGGGGACTCCACACCCTCCCCGGGCAGCCTCTTCCAGGGCACTGGCACCCTCACTGGAAAGAAGTTTTTCCTCACGTTGGAAGGGAACTTCCCGTGTTCCAGCTTGTGCCCATTGCCCCTCGTCCTGCCACTGGGAACCACTGAAAAGAGTCTGGCTCCATCCTCCTTGTTTTTGTTTTTGTTTTTTAATTGTCTGATTTATGATCCTTCAGTTTACCTTGTTCCTTTCAATGGAAGGGAGATGGGATCGCTCGAGTTAAGGTTATTCCTTCACACCTGTCTTCACACTGGGCTGAAATACAGCAACCCGCTCTTTTATTTGTACTTGCACAAGGCTGTAGGAAAGGCCTTTGATGGTGCGACTAACAGAAAGTTTTCTCTACAGCCTTGTATAGCTTTTGATCAATTCTGAAAGACAGTTGGGGACTTTTTTCTGCTGAAAGAATGATCCTGTTTCCTTTTCCTCTCAATCCTGCTTTTGATTCCTGAGCATTGGTACCTCTGTGGTTGCACTACTCCTTCCCCTCTGCATGTCCCCTTCATCCAAGCAACAAGACTGACTGCTACTAAAAGGATTGAAGTGGGTGGATTTTACTTTTACTTTAGGTCTAAGTTGTCTTAGGTGCAGGTATTTCCTGTGGCCAGCTTCTACTTTACTATCTCTAAGGTACAGGTGCTTTTCTGGAAAAAAAAAAAAGAAAAAAAAAAGGGTTGTGTGACTGTTGCAGAATATGGACCTACTTTTTTTTCATCCTACCTCATTTTTGTTCACAGTGGCAGAGAGGCTCTGAACTTCTTCTCTTAAAACTCAACAACTAAAAGGAGAAGACAGAAAGTTTCTGGGTTTTGTAACACCTGTCACTAAGGCTGTACATTGATTTTTTGGGGTGTCCACAGTTCACAGGTGTGTTGGGTGGTTAGTACCATTTGTACCATGAAACTTCAACCCAAAGAAAAACCCGTGACTAGTTACTTTGCAGCCATTAAGTTGCTTGTATAGGCTGTGAACTTGTGCACGGTCTGTTTGATTGGTTAAAGTAAGTCACTGAAGGTCCTCTTACAGCTGGAAAAGAAAATTCAGCTTCCTGGATGATGTCCTTAACTAACATAGATAACCATTGCAGTGTGCTTTGTAAACGGAAGAATACCATTTCTGGTTATTAACCATGTGGTTATTACTGTAAGTGCTTATGTGCTTTCACCCTCAGCTTTTCTCCAAGCAGTATTATTGGGTTGGAGAAGGTCATTACCTTTTGCCCTGATTTAAGAGGAGAAAGGAAGTGGGGGAAAAAAAGAAAAGAGGTTGTTCATGTAAGTTGATGAAGGGATTGAGTTGTGCAGCAGTCACTGTGGATCAAGGCAGCACGTTACTGCTTCTGTCCATAAGGGTGAAATTGTTCCTTTGGAAACGTAAACGAATGATCTTGCTCTGAAAAAGGTCGTTTGAAACCTGCAGCCTTTAGGAGGCCTGGAGCAGAGTACATGTTTGCTTTTGTGCTCTAAAATGATTACTAGAGTTTGCCCCAAAGAGCTTACCGTAGGGACCAAGCAGAGGAGATGGACAGCAGCTAGAAGTGGGAGGCAAGATGTGGAGAGGCTGAGATGAAGCCTGTGCTGTAGCTAAGACTGAGCCCTGATGGTTTGTGGTGTTGTGGTTCAGAGCTCTAGCTGCAGAGCCATCCTTGTGCTTGGGAGGAGGCTGTGCAGTACAGCCAAGAGAAAACCAGATGCTTTTCTCCTTATCTACTATAATCAGGGGCAAAAGAAAGGCGGGAAGATTCTCCTCTGCGTTTAAGTTCTCACTAACAATTAACTCCATGAGAATTATTCTTTCTGTGTTTATTTACTTTCAGTTGTTCGCTTCTCGTCTTTTACTCTTCCTCCGTATCTTACAGGTCAGCTTTCCAATTTGACTTTTAATCTTAAATAACATGCCAACATAACACAGAATCAGTGATGTGTCATGTATTAACCTTGGGTAGAATGTGAATGACGTCAGCTCAATGGCCTTCACCTTCCCAGCAGATAAAGAACGTGTGCTTCCTGCACTTTTCCCGATTCTTTTTGCACTATCACAGCTTAGAGAGAAACATGTATTAGTTTATTCACTCAATGAAGATAACTTCTTGACTGACAAAGATGATGTTAGTCTTCCCTAGGGTTTGGAAGCTTTCCTTTGCCGGATCTTTGAGGGATCTTTCTGCAGCATCAGCTGTGTGATGGGTAAAGCCAGCATGAGGCACTTTTATTCTAAACTTCTTTAGTGAAGAAGGAGTTTAAGTTATAGACTTAAACTCAAGACCAGACCCCAACTGATCTTTCTCGGCAGGTTCTCATAACATCATCCTTGAGGTATGGAAAGAGGATAGACAGGAATTTCCCTGTTCCCATTTTTCAGCGTAGCTTTAAGCTTTCTGTTTGTTCCTCTTTTTCTTTGAAAGCTGTAAGGGATACTGTGCAAGAAACCCAAGATACGCTGTGTTGAACTTTTGCTTCCTTTAAGTGCGCTGTCAGTTTTAAGGATGGCTTTTTCAATAGCAGTCTTCTTTTCCAGAGGAGAAAGTGCTAAGTATTAGAGTGGATTTAATGTTGCTCAGAGCTTCCCCTGTTAAATACCTTCCCTTAAATGAAGATCGTGTATTTAAAACTGCTCATCTAAAATTAGGTCCTGCTGCACAAATGACCCTTAGTGCAAGGGTCATGTTTATCCAAAGACTGGAGTGATGGGTATGATTGAAAACTGCTGCAAGGGGCAATGTCAATTATATTCTTAACAGATCTACAGAAAACCCCACTAATTTGTAAGTTTTAGACTCCAGGGAACCCCTTGTCTGCTGTGAAGCTGTAACAAGCATCTCTAATCTCTTTTCCCATGGATGTTAGCATTGTATTTAAGTATTATTACAGGATTAAGTAAATAGTGTGTCTGGGGGTTCGATACAGCAGGCTGGTATTTCTGCAATGCTGCATCTCTCCACCACCACCTCCAATGTGATCTGTGACACTACATCCAAGGCAATGCTTGCTGCTTCCAGACAGTTGTCACTGAGCTCTTGGCAATCTGGAAGAGCCATGGAGCAGAGTGGGAGTTGGGATTAGGTAGAGGTTGCAGATTACTGCCCATAAGACTCGCTTGTGTGGGAGTGAGTTGACATCGAAGTTAGCTGTGATGGGTGTGTTGGTTGTTACAGTTTCCCTGGGAAAAGTTCCTTGGAGAGGGTGGTGTTCCCCTTGTGAGCTGCCTGTTGGCAGGTCGCCCTGGTTTAGGGTCACTGAGCTGCCCGCAGGATGTTTTCAGTGGGCTTTCATTGAAGGGGAACCCGAGGCAGAGCTGTGATGCCCTTAGGAAGGTTAGTGGTGCTTGGGACAGCAAGAAGCCATGAGCCAAGGAATGCCTATGCTATCCAACATCAGTGTGTTAGACTTCTTCCAGTAGCAAGTCTGAAGAAAACTCTCAAACCCAGACAGCCCAAGGTGCGTATTTTCATCCTCGATCAGAATGGGACACAAGAAGCATTTAAACTTGGCCTGCTTACTAGGACAGAGATCAGGATGTAGAAAGGCAAAGCCAGGTTAAAGCAGAAGCTTTAAAGATTGGAGTTAAAGGGCTGGTGTGTCTCTCCAACCGTTGCTTCTTGTGTTTGTTCTCAAGGGTGGAGTTCCATAATTTTAATCCTGAACTGAAGGGTATTTAGCAATACTTAACAGCATTGGCATGGTCAGGATAGATGATACTGAACCTTTGTGTTACATTCTGACTCGAAATGAGTTGTTTAGGGTTGGAGTTCATGTGGGATTATATGCCGTCACTGTGGTGATTTATAAAGCCATAAAGTGAAATTGCCAGCTCTGTGGAAACAGATTCAGCTTGGTAAGAAATGTGGTAAGAAATGCAATTTTCAGATTCCCAATAGTAATAATTTGTAGCAGAATCCCCACTACATAACTCATGGTATGGCAACATTAGTCCACTGTGGTCCAATCTTTGGGCAAGCAAGTAATTTACATGAAATGCCACTACTTAAATATTGTAGGTACTGTGTCTTCTAACAGAATACCTCTCATTGTATTTGGAGATGGAAAGGAAAAGGGAAATTTTTTACAGAAACAGGTCTGTTCCAGGAAAGCTTGTTTATCTGGTCCAGGATGGAATTGGACCTGGGAAAACATTCCCAAGGCAGCCAGTAGTCAGGTCTGTCACCTTGGACACAGGTTTCTCCTTCAGCCCACATCCCCATTTCCCATGTATCATGGAAGCAGTAGGCTCTTGTTGGTCATTGAACGGGTGCTTCTTGGACTTACACATAATTTTGGAAAGGTTCCACTTGTATTCTCGGGGATAATTCAACCGAATCTCAAAATCTTATGTGGGTTTGTTTTTTATTTTTTTTCTAGGACAAAATTTTTGTTTTCTGGCCAGCTGTATTTATACATTCAGAAATTCAAGTCCTTTGCCTTGTTTAAATAAGAGTTAATGAAAACCTTTAAATGGCTTGGCAGCCATACAGTCTGTGTCTTGGATACAATAGTCAGCTTGTGTTCCGTCCGAAGTTAATGGACATCTGGGGCAGTTTCTAGGTTGCTGTCAGACAGAAAGTAATTACGAAAGGTTTAAATTAAGAGTATTTTACTCCCCTTTTCCCCTCCCTCCCCTCTCCAATACCTTTTCCTTAAAACAGAATCTTTGTTTTATTCTGTGCCCAGTTATTGCTATTCTTCCTCAGCTTTCCTTTTCCAGGGTTTTACCTAGCAAGCAAAAGGAGCACAATTGCACACATGTTCAAGACATTGCTAAACCACATGTAATTTAAAGAGGAAATTACTATTTTGTTGAATAAATGATAGTAGATAAACTTCAGCTCCAAACTTCTAGAGGGCATCTCCTGCCCCAGGCAGGGTAGCTGCTAGGGCTGCTTATCATGTTAGAGATGCTGAAATGTTTTGATGACGAGCCAAAAAATGGGTGCTCTTTAAACGTTGTCTTCCTTTCTGGTGCCAGAGACCTGCTCGCTGGAGGAAAATACAGAAACAGTTTGAATGGGAGGCTGGAGTTTCGTTTGGGTTTGATGTTGTGTTTGAATCACAGTGTAATTGCCCCTGTGTTGTTGATTTGTGGCTGAAGGTTTCCCTAGGTCTGGATAAACCTGTTTAGGTAAATGGGAATGTTTTTATGCCCCTGGCCCACGCTGGGTGCCTGCATGCCTCCAAAGAGCCGTTTCTCAGCTGCAGAGGCACTAACTCTGCAGCATTAAAGGATGTAGTTGAGATGCACAGCTAATGGATTTGTGCCACCCTTCACCGCTGCCAGAGATTTAATTTGTGCCAAAGCTGAAGCACTGAGTGACAAACTTGTCACAGTTCAGCCAAACTATCCTGTAACCTGCCAAGGCTTTGTAGTTTCATTATACTTATGAGCTCTCTCATGTGTATGTGGACTGATGCAGTGATGCATGTCTCTTCTGACAGATCATCACCAAGATCAAGAGATTGTAGCTCTTCAGTTCTCCTAAAATCAATGATGGATTTCAGCAGTCAGTCCCTTTTGTACTGATAAACAAAAGCAGGGCTGAAAATACTTTTGAAGAATTCATATTCAGACTTGTCAGTCATTCATTTATAATAGGTAGGGAGAAGTGGCTTGGCTTAACTGAAAGATACTTCTCCTGAGAGCTCATATCCAAAAATAATTAGGTACAAGTAAGTGATTCTAGTGCAGAGACAAGGCATATTTGAATCACGGATACTTTTGTTTTATCATCTGCTTGTTAAAGTACAGCAAAGCAGTTTTACGTTTCCTGCAAGTAAGTATTTATCTACCACATTTAAGATGACACATCAGATGGAAAAATGCAAGTTGTGAATTTCCAGTAGGTTTGATTAAAACCAAGTTCCCCTTAACTGTACTGAAGTTTCTATTTTTAGTTTGAACTTGCTTAACTGCGTTTGCATGTGGTGCATGCAGATCCTTAGGTACATGTTGCATATGTGAATTGTGGTGTCCAGGGTCACAGATGTAAAGCATTGCTTGCAACATTTGCAAGAAAACCCATATTCCTACCTGTATGTACAATACATTCCTTTTACCTTTGTTTTGAATATGTAATTGGAGGCATATGAATAAGAAGGATAAAATTTTAGTCATGAATGGAGGGCGTTTTCCCGGGGTTGATATAAGTCTGATCATTTTCTCCAGTGCTGGACATTCTTGTTGGGTGAGTTCTTGAGTGGAGGATTTTGCCTCAAGGGCTTCATTTAGCTGTTGCACTCCAAGCTGGGGATGTCTAGGAAATGCTGTGGTATCAGCACCCATAACTAAGCCTTAGCAAAGACAGAAACCTAAGAGGTTTCTGCTACAAAATGTGTGTCCAGCTCTGCAATGCAGGAGGACTGAAGTCTGTCTTTTCTAGGTTTTACCCAGTATTAATTTAAAACTGTACTTAGCCCATTTACTGTATCAGATTAACCAGAAGTAGTTGTGATAGGTATTTCCTAAAAGCTTTTACTAAGGCTGTTTGCAAACTCCAGCAGAACTTGGATACAACTTCTTCAAGCAGATGTTCCAACTGGCAGTGCTTCTGCTTCTGTGTTAATAAATGTCTCCGTTTTTTCTTTTTTTCTTTTTTTTTTCCCCCTAGGATTCAAATCTTTCGATACACACTGATAATCCAGACCTGACACCATGTTTCCAGAATACCATCCTAGCGTGGATCCCTAGCATTTATCTGTGGAGTGCACTGCCCTTTTATCTTCTTTACCTGAAGCGCAACAAAAGAGGGTACATCGTGCTTTCCGTATTGAACAGGTTCAAGACGGTAAGATCTCTTTGCAGTTTGGAGCTTGCTAGCATTAGTTCTGTATGCAAGTAGGGTTTAAACAAAATTCCCTCTAATTTATGGGGGAACTGAAGAGCTAGCTTATAGGAAACAACATATATACAGATTTCTGAGGAAGGATACCAAAGGGTAGTTCATCTGTGAAGAAATCCATCCTGTGAGCTCACCTTTCTGGGTAGAGAGATGAGCTGATTGCTCTGGAGAAGAGAGTTCACCCCTTCGGTGAGCCCAGACTCTGCTGCTTCCCCCTTACTTAAGCTTTAAACCACTGAAAGCTGAAAAACAAGGACCTTAAGTGAGAATTTTGTCTCATTGTGAGAGTAAGCACAAAAACGTATCTTTTTCAAGCCCATCTACCTGCCCAATAACTATGGGATTTCATCTGCATCTTGTGCTTGGGAGATGGCTGGTGTCAGCAACACCTCTGGTTTGTGAATCTGAATGATTCTGAAGAACCATGGTCTGAAGAAGGCAAGTCATTCTCCACAGGCCATGAGAGAACTGGAGTTATTCCTGGAGAAAAATTCCAGGCTTTTGCTTCAGGCCATGTCTGACTCTAATCTGTCTGTCTGTGTTTCCAATCAAAACTCATAGTATGAGTAAAAAAACCACAACAGGTAACTATATTAGTCTTTCTACTGCTTGTATTTGCAAATCCCTTGGAAAGCAGCTGAGACAGGATCCTGGATTTGAATGCAGCAGGATGGTTCTGTTAGTGACTGCAGCTGATGGACACAGCAGCGTCGATCTGTTTACACAGCTTTATCTTGCTGGGAATCTGTGAATCGTAAGGTTTTCGTAGCCCTCTGACTGCCCCTGGAGATGAGTTTACCAAATGCTGTGTCTGTTTGACTGCTTTCAGCTGTTCGGTGTCCTGCTGTGGTGTGTGAGCTGGGCAGACCTCTTCTACTCTTTCCATGAGCTCCTGCAAAACAGAACGCCTCCACCAGTCTATTTTGTAACTCCATTGATCGTTGGCATCACTGTGGTTTGTAGCTGTTTCTGTTTCTTGTGACCAATAAGGATAATTCTTTCTTAGACAGCCAAAGGAGGAAAAGGGTTCCTTTGCATTCATTGCCTTATCCTGTACTCTTTTAACTGAATTATTAGTGTTTAAATTACTGAAGGAGATTTCTTACTGAAAAAGCTGCAGTTACAGCTATATCGCTCATGTAGATTCAGTTATGTAAATTAAAGTCTATATAATAGGGAGATTTTTCTAACTCCTGCCTTGTTCTTGTTTGTTTGTCCAGGCTTGTGATCCAGGTGTGGGGAGAATTTGGATATGACTTTGCATAAACAGAGAGATGATAGAGCATTGTTCAGTACTGTATTGGACTTTGTAAAACTATGTCTCTTATCTGGTGGCTATTCCTCCATTAAACAGAAACCAAATTTACTGTGGCTGGGGTGACAAATAGGCTTGTGGCTTGTTGTATGAAAAATGAAGCAGTAACATTTGGCCATTTAGTTTTTAATTCCCTGAGTCAGAATTTTTTTTTTTAAATCTTGTTTTCTAGACAAGTCATCATTTCTCCAGTCCAGATGGACAATCATAACTCTTACATTGTTTTCTTTTTTTAAATTGTTCGTAGCTAATATTTAATCGTGCCTAGCCCTGGGTACGAAGTTTGGTTTAAAAACTGAGGTTATGGAGACTAGGCTCTGAAAACAGTAAACACAATTTCATAAAGTTATTTGCTGCCTTCCTTAGATAGAAGAGGTTTTGCCATTGACTTCTGTGAAATTATGATGGGGCCTTATGTCACAGACATCCTGTTGTCGATGATGGCTGTAATAGCTGCCAACGGAGAGTGTGAAAAGGGGAAGCGATGGGATGGGATGGGATGGGATGGGATGGACAGGATTGTGTTCACATGGTCCTGTATTTACTTTTACAGCTGTTAGCAACACTGCTTATCCAATATGAAAGGCTGAGAGGAGTTCAGTCCTCTGGAGTGCTTATTATCTTCTGGTTTTTGTCTGTGCTCTGTGCCGTGGGGCCTTTCCGGTCTAAGATCATGACTACAACAGCACAGGTAACATGCCATCCCTGTTAGCACTTGGAGAACAGGAAATGTAGCATTAACGTCTCTGTGAAGGGAATGAATCACCCAGTTTGGAGGCAGATCTGTTTTCAGTTTTTGCCAAAGAGAAAGAGAAGTTTGGTTCCGTTGCCTTGACTCAGACTTGTGTAACTTGAAGGGAACTAGGATTTCTCATGCAATGTCAAAAGCAGATTTCGCTTTGCCCAAGGCTATACTGGAAACCTGATAGACATGTGAGGGCCACACCAACGCTGTATATATATATATTAGAACGGATTCTTTTTTTCTTTTTTCTTTTTTTTTTTTCCCTTCCCTTTTCCTTTCACAGCCCCCTTTCCCTGCCATGTCCAAATAGGGATAGGTAGTCATTGGAGATGACACATTTTAATATGTAATGTTCCTTTTTTGCTTAGGCAACTTGGCCACGTTATACAGCTCCATAGGCTTTCTTTTGTCAGAGCCTGATGTGCTGAGGACAGCATTTGGACTCCCAGCCGTGGCTGTGAATAGCAAACAGAAAGGTGGAGGGAGAGAAAAGAAACTTGGGCTGTTATGATTCCTGTTTGAAAACATAGCAGGTTCTCCCACAGTAAGAAAGCTGTTATGTTTCTCACTGAAACAAATTTCACTAAGTAGGGCAAAGCAGATCTTCAGTGATTAGATCATCAAAGGCTAGGAGTGAAAAGGTGTGTTTGAAAAACATTAAGGTGATTGTTTCTCCTCAGTGAAATCGCTTTTTTTATTTTTTTATACTTACTTTTTTTGTATCTATTAGTGGCATTATACTTTTAGCAAGGATTTTGCTATGCCAGGCTGTAAATATACCAGTGGAGTTTAAATTAAACCTTAAATGCCAGTCTGTGCAGAATTTTTTCACAAAATACCTGCAAGCCTGGTGAGACCCTTTCAAACACCACTTTAAGCCGATTTTCAAACTGTAGTAGGGTTGAGTAAGTACAAATATTGGACTATCAATGTTTGAATCCCTAATCAACTTAAAATTAATTGGTGCAATGTCTTAGAAAGGGTATGGGTCACATTTCTTCTGTTCTTGCAACTGCGGAAGACCAAATATTCGTTCTCTTGCGCCTAAGGTTTAAACGTTTTCAAGTGAACAGTGAGAGCATTCAGCTACCTTAGGGTCTGAAAGAGCTATGAGGGGCAAATCCTCACAGCGAGAAGTTTTAAGTCAACTGCAGACTCATACGAACAGGAAAGGAAGTTTCACTAGAGCAGATGGAACTGTTATTATGCAATACAGTGTTTTTTTGCAGCTTCTTCTGTCAGTATTTTACACTGACTGCTTGTCAGTGACAAGACACTAAAGTAAATGAATGTTCTGTTCTCTGATCTGGGTTGACAATTCCTGTGCTTGAGACATGATCTTGCAAGAACCCCTGGAGGTAATTTAAAAGGATGTTGTGTAGCCCTGACTCCAGAGGGTGTCTACATGCAGTGAAGATGTATAAGCACTTTGAACTTGACATAATTTAACGAAAAGCTTGGAGATAAGCATGTTCTTAGGCACTTTACAGAGTACGCGCATACTTTTGTAAGATAATTCCTGCTAGCAACTGCTTTGCAGTATTCAACTGTAGAGGAAGAAAGGAATTGCCAAAAGAAGCTGTGAAAAAGTCAGTGTGTGCGTGTTGGGGGAGCTGGGAAGTACAATAAAAACAATTGTTTACTGTGTTTCTTTTTCCCTCTAGGGCCACGTAAATGAAAGGTTCAGGTTTACCACGTTTTACATCTACTTTGCTTTGATAATCATTGAGTTGATCCTTTCATGTTTTAAAGAAAAGCCTCCATTTTTTTCCCCCATTAATACAGATCCTGTAAGTATTTTTACTTTGCTTTGTTTGCGTTTTACTTACTCGTGTTTTGAGACTATTGTGTTTCGAGAGTTTGGGTGGGAATACTTGTTTAAAACAGTCTTGGATTGTCATTGAGGTTGCAGTAGTTAGTGACCCCCTTACAAAACAATGGGTAAGGAGACTAATGTTGGGGTTTGAAGCCTTTTTCCATTATATGTGTCATCTGTAATGACTGGAAGCTGCGTGGTGAAAGCAGTTCTCCTACTTGCTGCTTCACAGCAGTCTAAGTTACATTTATGAACACTGAAGTGTAAAATCAATTATTTCAAGAGTGATTTTTGTCGAGATGGTCATATACTTCCTTAACATTCATTTAGAGTTAGCTAAAGTCTATAAGGGTTTTCTTAATAAATGATTTCTATATGTGTTGAGAATAGGTATGGAAAAACATTAATAACAGAAGATATTAGTGGTGTCACAGGTTCAATTTCTTCTTCAATCCATAAAATGGTCTCTCTAATTGGATTTATGTTTGAAAAAAGCTGAGAGAGAAGTTGAGTTCATTTCTTAAAATGAACATTGCAGAAACTATAGAATGACATGTCACTTTATAAAGTGTGATTTAAAGGCAATATATGAAGCAATTTTTAAAGATACGAAGAGGTTTGCATGACATGGGAAATGAAAGAAATCAATTTTATGTCTCCTCAGGACATAGGTACATACATGTAATGTACCATATAGCATACTGAAGTTGACCAAAATAGGCTGTATTCTTAATAAAGTAATGGTAAATGTCTTGCTTTATTTATTCTGTGGTTTTTTTCTCCCCATAACTTTACTGTAGAATCCATGTCCAGAGTTAACTTCAGGCTTCCTGTCAAGATTGACATTTTGGTGGTTTACAAGGTGAGCTCCTCTCTTCAAGCTGTCTGACAGCTGACAACCCCAAACTCTACTTTTGATATGTGTTGTGCGGAGTTAGCAATCCAGACATTTTTCCTCTTAAGTAGTTGATGTGGGATGCTCTTTCATCCACAGTGCTGTCAGCACTTCTTGCCTTTTTAGAAACAGCTTTCAGAGTGCTCATACTGCCCAAACTTCTTCTCTGAAGAGCAGGAGCAACAACTGGGGCGTGAATAATGGGGTACACAGCCTAGTTGTGCATACTGCATGCTGGGGTATAACCTAAACCAAGATATAAGACTGCTCCACAAGATTAATTGTGGCAACTTTTCACCCACCTGAGGATGCATTTTGTTTCCTGTTGAGGTTCATGGGTGAATGCTTTTTAATAAGGGCATTTTCCATGCAAGAGGTAAAGTAGACTGGGTTATATGTACAAGTGATTACCACCAGCTGATGCTGCTGTCAGAAGGCATGTATATTCAAGATGTGAATCTGAGATTGGGTTTGCTACTACTCCATGATAAAGAAATGGAACAGCTATCAAAGGTCACATTAAGACCTGTTTTTTCTACAGTGGTTAAGGATGTTGAGGTCTTCATTCTTCTATCCATGTAACTTCATTTTCCTGGCAACAGCCCTGTAAAGTTCTTTTCTTTTTAGTGAGAGAGTGAGATCTTTCTAAACTTCCAGAGTTTTGAATGTTCAGCTTCCCCGTTGAGGGTTTTGGCAACTAGATGCTTGTATCCCTTGACGAAATTCCTCTTACGATTGAGGTACTGTAATTTTCAGAGAAATCTGATTTTCCTTTAACTTTTTCATTTTGTTCACCTCTGGCAGTTATTCCAGATAGACTTAGTTATTTTCACTTCTAAAGCTTCACTGTTTTTATTTAACAGTACACTTTCATTGAAATGCTTCTGGTAGTTGGCTTTTATTGTCTTTTTTTTTTTTTCTTTTCTGAAGTGATGTTTTCAATAAAATACATGTAATCAAAACTTCGTAATGTCCTTTCCTTAATTGCAAACATCAATATAAGGAACAAAGGGAGATAGAGGCATAATTATCATCCTTTCTGTGGAGATGTGTTGTCTTGCTTTTGTTAGCTTAATAGTCACAGAGTTTCTAGCAATGCTTGAAGTACTATTAGCCAAACTGAATGCGATTGTTTTTCTCCATATGTGCAGCATGGCAATTCGTGGTTACAAAAGACCCCTTGAAGAAAAAGATTTGTGGTCGTTGAATGAAGACGATACTTCAAAAATTATTGTGCAACAACTAAGTAAAGAATGGGACAAAGAAAAAGCAGAGTGCAAACAGTAAGTATATGAACAAGTGTAGTTCTTAGTGGTTCCCAGTAACAGGACGAGGGGCAATGGGCACAAACTGGAACACGGGAAGTTCCATTCGAATATGGGGAAGAACTTCTTTCCGGTGGGGGTGCCAGAGCCCTGGAACAGGCTGTCTGGGGAGGGTGTGGAGCCCCCTTCTCTGGAGACCTTCAAGCCCTGCCTGGATGCAGTCCTGAGTGATGTGCTCTGGGCAATCCTGCTTTGGCAGGAGAGTTTGACTGGCTGATCTCTAGAGGTCCCTTCCAACTCTGACAATTCCATGAAGTCTGCGAACAGAGATTGATCTGAATCATTTCAACATTAATAAGCTACTCATCCCTGAAAATGAGCCAACTGAAAATGGCACCTACCTCTTCAACCTATCTGTTCTTCATTAATATTTACAATCAAATTTGCTTATTTTAATATGTCTAGGCAGAGGCAAGCAGGAGCCCTCTGGGGCTTGTGTACCGCCTACACACTTCTTAACTACATGCTTATAATCTACACGGGCAGGTAGGGCCATTTATCACATGGAGAAGGGCTGAAGATGCAGAAGGGATTGAGTTGGTTGGATTGTAGAAAACGAACAGCTTTAATCACTGAACTTCAAGATGTCTAACCCCGTAATTGCCTCCCTCCTGGGCATGTTAGAGCACCATAAACCAACAGGAATTCCTCATCATCCCCATCAGGAGTTTTTTGGCCTCACACTATTTTTAGCCTTAAGGCTCTTAGCAATGAGCAGCTCTTCAGTTCCTAGCAGTAAAGATATGAAACTCAAAACATGCGAAAGGCAGGAGGGGGAGAGGTATCCCTCTTTAGGAGCTGAGACCCTACTCCTGTTGCCTAAGATGTTAGCAGCAAAATTCCCATAATCTTTGATGGAAATGAGACAAGGGTCAGAACTTGCATATAGTAACATCCATGCTGTAGAGGATATCCTTTTTATTGCATGTTCTGTGCTAATCTAATCTTCAGAAATTGTCTATTGTGCAACTGTATTTCCTTCTCCCACTGGTTAATGTCCAACATGTTTCCAGAAAGCTAGATGTGATAATAGTGCATTTCAAATGAAAAATGTCAATAACGAGGAGGCTTGTGCTTCCATTTCCTTTCATTGTGGAGATTTCTTCTCCATGTGGAGGCTTTCCTCTGTTTTCTTCTGTGCATATCCTTGCCAAATTGGAAAGACCCTATTATGTGTTAATATTAGGAGAGAGCTGTAAGGTCCTTGGCAAGGCGGATTATGATGTGGAGAGTTCCACTTCGCAGCTAAAATTTGAAAGGTTTCCAGCACTAACACCAGCAGCTTGTCCACTACTGCTCTGTGTGTGCTGTGGTTTTACTTTGGGCTTTTTTTGTTTTCTTACTGACTCTATTTTTATGGTGTGGAATTACGTGTATTGTCTGGGTTCTGGTCTTTTGCTGTGCAGACATAAATCTCACTCCCTCGGGCCTTTATATAGTAGGAGTGCAGCCATTGTGCAGAGGTGCCTAGGGTCCAGGAAAACTTTTGCTAGGAAACCAGAAACTGTAAGTGGAGTGTTGTCATGGGATTCATTGCATTTTGGAAATTATTCATACAATCTGGGGCCAGTTGGCAATGAGTTTAGCCATACATTCTGGCTTGCATTTAGCTCAGGTAAAAAAAATTGTGGTGACTGTATTAATTATTCTAAGGTGGGGAACAGAGCAAAACCAAAGCAGATCAGTGCACTCCAGATCACTGGGTTTCACGTAACTCTAAAACATGGCTCTGCTTATTCTTCAATTACAAGTACGTATTCTCAGTTACTTCATGTCAAATAACATTAGTGGTGGTTGCTTAGCAGCTGTTTTAAATATATATATATTTTTAAACTCTTCTCATTAAATCAGCTCTAAGCAAGCTTCTATGACATTAAAAATGCTGTGTCAGGTTGTTCGTATGTTGAAAGTGCCATGGAAAATATTTGCATTGTACATAGTAACATGTCTTAAAAAACTTAATCAGTTGCAACTCTGGTATAGCTAAAGCTTTAAGTTTATTTTATTGTAATGATTATCACATTTCTAGTGTTCCCAAACCTACAAAGTCTATTTTACATTTTGCTTCACAGCTGCCTTATGAGTTAGTGTTAAATACTAGCTAATAATTCATTTGCTACTAATGAGTTACAGGACAGATCAGATTGGATTTAAGCTGCTATTACAGAAAACAAAGAATGCAAAGAGTATTTTTCCTTTTGCTCTCTTTGCATGTCTGGCTGAAGTCTCTACTTGCTCACTTTACTGATAAGTGCAGTTGCTTTTGAGGAAGTTAAGAGTTGTGCTGGATGGAGAAGAAAGAGCTGGAATCTGGTTTGCCTCATTTTTAGTTAGCTCCAGAGACTTTGCTTATGAAGACAAATTGGAGATGCAGTGCCTTGTCATCACTATGGAGAAAGCTATGTGTTTTCCCATGAGATAATCAGCATCTATTATCTGCCCTGCTATAAATAATGGAAACTAGGCACATGTTTTTTGCTTTGATAAAAAACTGGGCGTGAGCAGTCCCACACACTACTGGAAACCTGACCTCACCCAGCACCCGTAGTAAACACTGGAAGTGCGTTTTCTCCCTTTGGAATTTTTTGCTGTGAAAGAACTATTGCGTTGTTGTTAGGTCACTGTAATAAACATTTTTTAATAGCACAAAGCCAGGGGCAAATAGTCTTGTTTCTTCCAGTCCTTCAATGTGTTTAACAGCCTGGTTGCCAGAAAAATAGAACTTTGCTCATAAATCCACCAGGTTTGATCTGGAAGGACAAAGGCAGCGCTGTTTGTTCTTGTCTGGGGAAAACAAACAAACAAAAAAATTGTCTGGTTTAGGTTCTCCCCCTGCCCTCAAACTTTATTGCAAAGAAATTGGGATTTGCACGTACCTTTGTTTGAAAGGATGTGAACAAGTTTCTACCTGTGGATTGTTAGCCACAGCGATCATTTGGAACGCTTACAGGCTGTTGGAACTATTTGACTCTGCAGCCAGCCAAGGACAAAAAATCTGCATGCTCTTCTCTTTATGAAGAATCATAAATCCAGCCTCACTTGGTAGTACTTACAAGTTATTTTTCAAATGCCTTCTTGTAAGCTTTCACTGTTCCTAGGGTCTTGCTTTCATCTGCCCCTTCTTATAAAGCTTACGTGCCCAGACTCTAATTTCCTTCCCCCTGTTCCACCTGGACTTAACCTTCCTGGCTGACATTCAGGAAATTGTTCTGTAGGCCCCATAGCCCCCAAGACACAAGAGCAATTTGTTATTTAATGGTAGAAAAGCTGCCAGGCTGCTCTTTGAGAGTAAATCATGGAGGAAATTATTTCCCTGAGCACCCCCTCTTTATTGATAGGCAAGAGAAGTCAGGCACCCAGAATTGCTTCTAGAAAACCCACCTAGAGCCCTGAAGAGCAGCATGGATTTGTTGGGTCCATTTTTCATCGGTCTCAGAGCTTTGCAGAAGAGGTCACTTTCGTTGGCTTATTTTGCAGATGGAGAAAGAGAGGCAGAAGTAAGAAATGGATACAGCCAAACAGGGTTTAATTGCTTAAATCATCATCTGAATAAAATTTAGGCACCTAAACCCAAAGTTTCTGTCCTGGAAGAACCTCGGACAGCAGTGGCCCAGATCTCAGAGGTGGCTCAGCTTTGGAGGTGCTATGGTTTGTACTCTTTCGAGTTTCCAGGAATGCAAAACTGTATTTTAAGAGGGCTGTGCCTGCTTCCTCTCTTAACTTGGCGTGTGATACAATGCTTGTCTCCCTGGAGGGATTCAGACTACTCCTCTGAAAGCAGGTGCGTGATCAGATAAGGCTGAAGGTTTAGTTCAGCTACTAATTGAAAAACGAACACAGTCTAGGAAGGACTAGGTGAGGGTGCCTTCTGTGGTATGTAAATAACAACTGTTAGAGGATTCTTTTACAAGAAATTGGAGATTCAAGATCAACTCTGTCGAAGGAAGTTAAGCCTTCATCTCCTACTCCTTTGGGCTACTTTGTCATCGCATGGTGATTGATTTTCTGGCCCATGGAGTTCACCTTGTAAGTACTGCAGGAAAAGGAAAGAAAACAAGACTATACACAAGAGTAGCCTATCCCTGAGGGCATCTAGGTCTTGTTGAAAGTCTTGCTGTTAATCAGTAGCAAAGAAAGGAGCAAAGTTTTTGATGTTAGTGCAGTGCTGTACACATAAAGCAATGACATTTTCATTGTCAGTTGTCTCTTGTTTCATTCCCTTAGGAAAGAAGATGTAGCATATATGAAGAAATCTAACCAGGTGCTGAATCATGTTGATGGTGGTCCAGAGGAAGCAGAAGTTCTGATCAGAGACAAAAAGCACAACAGAAAACCTTCTTTTCTTAAAGCTTTGTTGAGGACCTTTGGGCCGTACTTCTTAATCGGCTCCTTCTTCAAGCTGATACAAGACCTACTTTCTTTCGTCAACCCTCAGCTGTTAAGGTTGGTTTATGGTGTGAGTAGTTTCTGTGCGCAGTCCCAATTCAGGCCTGGCCTTGCAATGGAGTATTTATTTTTGAAAGGCATAACTAGTTTCCCTCACAGTGCTCTGTGTGTGTGCTCCCCCACCTTCGCACTGAAATGCTGTAAGAGAAGGAGTTCTTTCATGTGGACGAGGCTGTAAATTGGGCAAGCTTCACCGAAATGCAGAATTTCTAAATCGTCCATCACCAATAGACAGCTTTGAATTATGAATTACCTGTGGCTCAGTGCAGCAGTCCAAAGCAATTTCTCCCCATTTCTAAAGGATTATTTGTGAAATCAGAGTGAAGTGCTGCTTGCTGAATGCAGTAATCTCTGTACATCTGATACCCACATGTGTTGGTGGTGGCCGCAGCTGTAGCGTGACTTGATAGACAAATGAAGCGTGATGCTCGTTTAGCGGCCACGCTGCTGTCATCTGGGAAAGATTTTTGGACCATTTAGATGAGTTCATGTGTTCTTAGTTGTGCACAGAAATGAGAATGTGTGAGGTACAGTTGCAGTAAATTTCTGTGTGAAATAAAATTACAGTTCTATTTTTAAAAAAAAGCCAACAAACCAAACAGGTGAGGTCTTGACAAAAGTGGTATGTTCTCAAACTCTCCTTGGATGAGGAACATCTGTACCTCCCATCTCCAGGGGAACCAGTTGCTCAGCCTGATCCATAAAGGAATTTACACAATCCCTGCATTTTTTTTCTCTGTTAATATTACTCTTAAAGTGAGAGTTTCACCAGATACTCTCTTAGTTAACATGTAACAGAAATACTAGCGCTTCTATCAAACAATTATATTTTTTTTTTATTACCAAATCAATGGAAAAGCACATAGTCTGTTAATGCACAAGAAAGGAGTGGAGTTTGGATGGAGGTTGCAGGTGGATGTAGGGAAGGGAAGGGAAGAAGAGAGGGCCCTGCTCCTATATTAGCATCTCTTAAAATAACAGCAATGCGGAGCTGTGTTCTGAGATGATGTTGTTCTGTGGGTGGTTTGTGACATACCCAGAAATTTGCTAAAAACGGGGTCTGACCCAGTATGGTGACATTTAATAGCTTACAGTCTGTCATCTTCCAGAGTCCCTAGTGAAGAGGAGGCAGCTGGCTTCCTTCTGAGAACACATTAAGTGTAATCTATTCTGGGAATTTCTCAAATTTGCATAAATTCCTGGATATGTTGTTAGTGATATCTCAAGGCGTATGATGGGGAATTTCTTCTCAAGTCTAAATTCCCACAGTTCTTGGAAAATGTACCACTAGTGGTAAGAGAAAATGAAAAAGACATAGCTGTCTGGCAAGTTGCACATAAGATAGTTTTATGTTTCTAAAAAGATTTAGGGCAACAAAGATGATTAAACGATTGGAGCATCTCCCTGATGAGGAAGGGCTGAGAGAGCTGGGAGTCTTCAACATGGAGAAGAGAAGGTTGAGGGGAGAACTTATAAGTATGAAGAAGGATCTGAAGAGTGGATTGAAGGAGGATGCAGACAGACTCTTCTCAGTGGTTCCCGGTAACAGGATGAGGGGCAATGGGCACAAGCTGGAACATGGGAAGTTCCATTCGAGTATGAGGAAGAACTTCTTTCTGGTGGGGGTGCCAGAGCCCTGGAAGAGGCTGCCCAGGGAGGGTGTGGAGTCCCCTTCTCTGGAGACCTTCAAGCCCTGCCTGGATGCAGTCCTGAGTGATGTGCTCTGGGCAATCCTGCTTTGGCAGGGGAGTTTGACTGGCTGATCTCTAGAGGTCCCTTCCAACTCTGACAGTTCCCTGACTCTGTGATTGCTGGGCCTACAAGAAGGAGTTTTTCCTGAAGCTGTCCACTGACAGCATGACTGACTGGTGCAGCGCAGAAGGAAGATCTCTCTGGACTGGAAGAAGAAAAATGTAGCAAACTCATGCTTCTAACGCGAGGATTTGGGGCCTGATTTGTAGTTTCCACGTGTTTTTTGTCCCCCGCTGGTTATTTGAATCATGGAATCTAGTCTCTGGTCCTCCCATATTTTGAGAATTCAATACTCTGGTCAGTAGTTTGATGTCACAGATGTGATTTTTGAGAGGACTGGACATTGCCATATGTTGTTCTGCTGTTTGCTGTGACAGTGTGAGCAGGGAGAGCAGCTACATGTAGTAAGAAATGGCTTATTAATAAAAGATGATACGGCCAGTTTAATGGTACTACCATTTCACCACAAAAGTAGGTGAGCGGAACTCTTTATGCTTCTATCCAGAAGGGTGTCTTTTAATCTAGGGTTGGTTTTTTTTGTGGGAAGACACCCCAGGCAGAAGCACTCAGGCTGCTTGGAAAGGATTTGGGGAAGAAGCTGGTTTTGCCTGCTCTACTCCACTGTCCCACTGTGTCCTATCATTCACCTCTTGCCTTGGGGGGCTGCCTGACAGAGCTCAGACAGCGAGCCCTGTGTTTAAATGCTGAATCTCAGGGGAAACCGAGAGTTTCTCGTCATATTTAATTTTCTACAGGCTGATTTGCAAATGGACTTTCTCCCTGGCCAAGCATAAGGTTTTGCTGTTGTATCTTTGCGATGTTGTTTGACTGCAACCGTAACTCAGCTCGCGTCCTGGGGAGCTGTTTACTTTTTGTGGTTAGAGAGAGGATGTGGCAGGCTGCCATGGGTGAGAGAAGCTGTGTTATGTCCCATTAAGCTTGCTGCTTGATTTTTATTTTTGTTTTCTTTTTTTTTTTTCCTTTTCCTTCCCTAATCTTCTGAAAAACAGTGTATTAATTGGCTTCATTAAGAACAAAGATGCGCCAACCTGGTGGGGATTTTTGATTGCGGCTTTGATGTTTATCTGTACTGTGCTGCAGACACTCATACTTCACCAGCATTTCCAGTACTGCTTTGTTACTGGGATGAGACTGAGAACTGGGATCACTGGAGTGATATATCGAAAGGTAAGATTGGAAACATTTAATGAGCTGAAAGACCAGCATATAGCCAAGCAAGTGGCCTCAGTTCTCAAATACTCAGAGAAGAGCAGGCATATTGGAGAGGAATAGCCCCCCGGGATATAAAAGATTGGAGGTTTTGGTGAGTTTTTAGGAGTATCTCTATTGTACTTTACAGCAACTTAATGTGAGTGTACTGGTAGGTCACCAGTCATATCATAGGCAAATATTGGTTCACTTTAAATATTTGGAAAAGGGATCCAGGAGAATAGTGTGTTTGTGTTATGAGTTGATTAGATACCACTAGGTTTTCTTTGGAATGCCACATACTGCTTGAGACAGAGGTGCTCACAAGCAAACCATTTCATGAAGCCTGGTTCTTTGGAGATTAGGAATTGATATAGCTGTGAATTACTTTATTCTTGTGGGAAGACCACATCCTTGTGGAGTGTCTTGTTTTGTTTATAATTGAGGATATCTTCTCTGTGTTTCTCCATGCCTATTAAGATTGTGAATCCACTGAATCTCTCTTATTTCTCAGTCCTTAGTCATCACAAACTCAGCAAAGCGCTCATCTACTGTTGGAGAAATTGTCAACTTGATGTCTGTGGATGCTCAACGTTTCATGGATCTGATGACTTTCCTGAACATGTTATGGTCTGCACCACTCCAGATATTTCTAGCTTTGTATTTCCTCTGGCAGGTACAGACCTTGTCACGTTTGTTTTTTTTTAAATTTGTCTAAATGATGTGCAAGCTTAGGGTTTTTATTATTAATTTGACCCACCACTGCTTTTTAGAAACTTACTGTTCTGCTTTGTAAAATAATTTGTACTGGTATACGTGACCAATTAGTCTCTTAATTGTTTTGTTCAGCTGGAATGCAAGATAGAGCATCTGAAGCAAAAGATAGCCTTTATGTCTCCTCTGTCCCTACCATGCCTTGGACTCATCATGGTATTCCCAGTAGTTGATACAAATGAGAGCTTGAGGGAAATGGTTTGAAAACCAACCAAACAAAAAAAACCAAAACAATCAACCAACCCTGGACATAGGAAATGTAAGCCATGTCAAAAGATTGTATCATGCAATATAAAGGAGTTTTGTGCAAGTCAACATAAAACGCATCTCACCTGGAATAACCATCATTTTTCCTTTGCTACAGTGAAATTGTTTCTGGTTTATTCCAGATTCAGCTTGAGCACTGGCTTTCATGGTTAAATTGTTTCGATGTAATTAATCTGCTTTACTGCATAAAACAGTAGCACCAACATAACCACATTGATTTAGAGTTGAAAGCCATTAAGTTGCAGCAGCTCTATGAGTTACCGCTCCCGCTCCAAAGCTGAACTCTGGTAGCCAGCAGTTTGTGTGCTTTTACTCCCATTGAGGGTACCAGGTTCATTCAGTGATTGCAGTTCCCTAGGTCAGAGAGAAGTCAATGGAAAAATTCCTTCTGTGTGCCTTATTTGTTCCCATTCTACATTTGCTCAGTAGGTTCTCTATTTGCGTTAGCGCAACCTTGCTTTCCCCTCCCACTGGGAACCACTTAGAAGGTAATTCACAAAGCACTCTGCTATCAGCCAATACTAGCATAATAATAATTCAAGGTGGATGCTGTCATGTTTTTCTGGCTCCTCCTCACAGTCGTTCCATGGAACCAGGACGTTTCACTGGGAAGAGTTCAACTTGCCTGTGTAAAATGTACATTTCTTGTCCTATAACCTACTGTTGTTTTAGTGCTTCTCATAGGGAACAGCAGCACTTGGGTACAACAGCAACTTACTCTTTTTCTTTCATTCAAGACTTTAGGGCCTTCTGTGCTGGCAGGAGTTGCTGTGATGGTTTTACTTATCCCGTTTAACTCTGCAATAGCAATGAAAACCAGAGCATTTCAGGTAAGGTACCAGCAGAGAAGGTCATGTTACCTGAATTGGCAGCTGTGCTGTCAGAAATGAAGGCATTGGTGGTTGTCTTTGCCATTTTATGAGCTGCTATTTGCCCCAATTTCCTTATGAGTAAGATTGTGCTGACATATTTAATAACTGTCCTCTCAGATAAGTTTCTTTGCCATAGTGAACTGAAATCTGTGTAAGGGAAAGGTGCGTCATTGCGTCAGTGGCTCCTCATACTGCTGGAGCAGCTTTGAGGATTACCGGAAAGCCTCTGTGTCCCTTCACCTGGTAGATCCTTCTAGGAAAGGGTGAATAAATGCTGGGTTTTAAGCTGTGAATGACTTTTCAGAGATGGTAACTGAAGCCTGGCAGCTTGGTTTTATGCTAATAGCCAGTGTTGACTTTCACTGCTACTGAACTGGGCTAAATTTTAGTTATTATCTTAAGGTAAAAGGATTCTTTATTCTTTTCTTTAGTCTTAGTTGTCTCTAGACAAGGAAGAATGAAAAAAATAATAAAATAGTGCCCTCTGGCTTTGTGCTAGAAAAATCTGATAAGTGAATTGTGCTGTGCAACCTACCAGTGACTGTTTGGAAGATTTTTTTTTTTATTTTTTTTTTTTTTATTAAATTAAGATGTTGATGTGAAAAAGGTAAGAGTTGGAAAACTAATATAAAATAGGACATTTAAGCACAGCTTTAGTAACAGGGCGGTATTATTACATGCCTTAAAGAGACATCCAGGCTTCCCATTAAATCTCTTGGATGCTGACACGTTAGTATTAACATTCCTTTTCTCTCTTGCCCATTATAAGATGTTCAAAGCTGCATAATTTAGCATACGTGTGTGTGAATGCAGGTTTTCATTTTGCTATACAGCTGAGCAGGGATTTTTTACTTTATTTTTTTTAAAACAACCAAATGAAGCACTGTGTTCTTATGTATAGAAAAGAAAAATAAACTAGGAGTAACCACAATTTTCAAGGGATGCCTTCAGAAATACAACTGTGTATCAGGAAAAAATTCTGAATAAATTGGAGGAAGAAGTAAGGCAGTATTTTTGTGAAGTGGCTGAATCTTGCTTTAAGAAAATGTAATGCCTAACAGTGAAGATGAGTGGAAAGATTTTGTACTCTGCTTTTCAGCTGTTTTCTTTGGTTTCTGCTTTCTTTGGAGATACAGGTTAGCACAGTAAGCTTACTCATAACAGTCTGGCTTTCTTTAATTATCTTTTGCATCCTCTTTAGAATTAGCCCAAGGACCATCGCAGCTGTGAGACAACACACTGAAAGCTCTCTGTTGTTCATTCCTGTGACACTTTTGTCTCCTGTGTCTCCTGATAACCTAGGTAGAACAAATGCGATATAAAGACTCCCGCATTAAATTAATGAATGAGATTCTGGGTGGCATAAAGGTGCTGAAGCTGTATGCTTGGGAGCCATCATTTTCAGAAAAAGTGTTGGAGATCCGGAAGAACGAGCTCCGAGTTTTGAAAAAATCTGCCTATCTCAATTCTTTGTCCACCTTTGCATGGATCAGCGCACCATTCCTGGTAAATTGAATTTGCATGACTTTCTAAGCTGTACAGGTATGTCCTTGAAGAATAAATGTGAGGCTTTGTGCTTGCTAAATGTACATAGAAATAAAATGTAAATACTTTTTAAAAAAATGATTCACATGCTTTGAAGCAAAGTTCCCTGTTCTTTAGAGCCTTTTTTTTAATCAGTATTAAAGTATTTCTTGATAAATCCTGCCGGTGGAAGCTGGGAATAGCTTTCTCAAGAGAATTTCCAACCACTTCAAAGTACTTCCCATAACAAATTGAAACTAGAATTGGAAACCTCAGAGATATTTGTGAGTAGCAAAAACAGGAGAAAAAAAAAATAAAAAAAAATTTAATTGAGTGAGTCAGGACAACATCTGTCTTAAGCTCTCATTTCTACCTTTCGTGTTACAGTACTCTGCTTGTTCTGGTGGGAGAGAGAGTTGTTAAATTTTTCTACAACCTAAAGGAAGACCGATTTAATGCAGAAAATAAAGCCCAATGATACACTGCCAATTCTGAAATGCTTTTTCCTCAATTTTCTTTTTCCCTCTATTTTCCACTTTGTTACACTGTGATCCCTTTTTGCAGAAAGGACTGAATGAAAACATTCATATAAATGCTTTGTCAAAAATAGTTCTGGCCAGCTGTTTTCGAGACCAGATATTCTTAACAGCCTCAAGATCCTACCTTTTTAACGTTTCCTTAAAGTTAATGCGCTTCCTTAAATACACAGTGCCATTCCTCACCATTAGTTTCTTTGTACAGGATGGTCCCTCCACAGTGGATTGTCCCTGTCGTACAGCAAACCAGCAAATAACTTGGATTTTACTCCCTTTCCTATTGTTCAGTAGGTCTTGTTTGCTCAACCTGCAGTTTACAATGGGGAAATTTGGTTGGGTGGAGTTGGAACTGCAGCCAAACCGCAGCCAGATAACCGCTTCTCATTTTTATTTACCTGCGTTCTGTAGTTCACCTCTTGAATCTCCTGGATCAAGTAAATGTAGCCATTAGTAATCTGAAAGTTATTTTATTCCGCAGGCCCTTTTATGTATCAACATGTTCATGGGACTTGTCATTCTTAAAGCATGTTGAAAAGGTCAGAAACAGAGAATTTGCCCCATTTTGTTGTTGATACTTTCATTTCAAAGATGCCTATCAGGCTTGACTGCTTTTTAAAATGTCAAAATATTACACACATCTCATAGGAAACTCCCTTGCTGGCTTCCAGGTAGCACTGACGACATTTGCTGTGTACGTCTCGGTGGATGAGAAGAATATCCTGGATGCAGAAAAGGCTTTTGTCTCCCTCTCCTTGTTTAATATTCTAAAGTTTCCCCTCAATATGCTCCCGCAAGTCATTAGCAGCATTGCGCAGGTAAGGAGAATCTGGCGTGTAAGTTGTTTTGAACAACCTGGAAAAAAAGTACCCCAGATATCCCTGATTTCTGGAATGCAGAGATCCCTTGCCTCTCCCTCTTACCAGGTTTTCCTTCTAATATCCTTTCTCTACTGCTGCCCTATGTTGGAAAGCCTGAACTCCTCTGAGTAAGCTTGCCTGTGTGAATTTTACTTCACTCGGATGAACTCATCTTGATCTGAGAAATTTCACAGTTCAAAGCTTGAATTTTATTGTAAGACCAGTTGCAGGGAAGGAATGAGTCACTGTTCATCAAACCCATGGAATGAAAGCTTAAGCCATTCTACATGCTTTCTTTTTCAGTAGTAAGCATTAAGTCCCCATTTAAAAAATGATAAAGTAATGCTGCTCTCTTTTCTTAGACGAGTGTTTCCCTGAAGAGAATTCAGCAGTTCCTGAGTCATGATGAACTTGATCCAAATTGTGTGGAAACAAAAATGATTGCACCAGGTAAAGACATCAGTATTTTTCTAAATTATGCTAATACAACAAACATCTTGTGTTTGATTTGGACTGGTTGAGTTTTAAAAAAAAAAAAAAAACAAACCAAAAAAGAACCAACAGGACAACAGTAGTCTTGGTTGTCTTGGTTTTTAGGCAAAATGAAGCAGCTGCTTTGAAAAGTGTGTGTTTGCTGTTCAGGCTA
This sequence comes from Thinocorus orbignyianus, assembly GCA_013400375.1. Lineage (NCBI taxonomy): Eukaryota > Metazoa > Chordata > Aves > Ciconiiformes > Thinocoridae > Thinocorus > Thinocorus orbignyianus. Next base: position 1,325,696 of record VXBW01003457.1, on the reverse strand, counting down.
TGCAGAAATTAAAGAAGTGTCTGGCTATGTTTTTGAGCTTTGAACTGAGTTTTTTGGCCTGACTTTGTATCTGCAATGTGTTGGATGCTAACACCACCACTTAATGAAGTGCACCCACTGACTAGGGACAGCAAGACCTGCTCAGACCTTTCACACGCTGCACAAGTGCTCCGGAACATTATAAACAGTTTTGATCTCTTCTGTTGGAAACAGTGTCGCAAAATAAATGAGCAAACCAGGTGGTCTCAAAAAAGTGCAGTTTCTTGTGTACTGCACTTTGATGACAGTGTGGTTTGAAACTTCTCCTCTGTGTGATGTGTGACTGCCCTGCGGTAGATAAAGAAAACCAGCAGATCTGTGACTTGTTAGTGTGGCGAGCAAAAAGCTGCGTGGAGGCAAGTTTAATCTGATACATCAAAGTCAACAGCATGCAGTGATCCCCCACCGACTTGAAAGTGGTTTAAGTAAAGTTGTGCTAACAGTTGCACAGGGATTCTGAGCAGTAAATGTTGGGCCTGGCCTCACTGGGGCAGCATGAAGCAGGACAGTGTTTCAGCTCCATAGCTCTGCAAGCTCACAGTCTGTAGCTTAAGCTGCAATCAGTTATTTTCACTCTCAACAAGCCTGTCTTGTGACCCCTGGTCATGAGACTCTGCTTCCCATGCCAGTAGAAAAGGGGACTACATCATATGTGAAACACCCATAAATAAAGATTCCTCCGTCTGTCAGTCTCTCAGCTGTGCTGTTCCGTGTAATAAGTTTCCTGCCTTCTCTGTTGTTGTGTTCTTGACACACAGGCAATGCCATCAGCGTTACAAATGCGACGTTTAGCTGGGGAAAGGAGCTTAAGCCATCTTTGAAAGAGTAAGATTTCTTTATGCAATTGCGAAACAACATCTACCTGGTTTCTGGCTCCTGGGAGGTCTGTTTGAAAGATGTCTAGTAATATCTGCAGGCTCACTTCTGGAAAAGGCTGCTTCCGCACATCCCATAAGTACATCTCTTCTGCCTTTAAAACATTGAGCTAATCCTCATGCCTGGTAATATTTAGGCTTTTCAGAATAGTGCTGTAAGGCTTTAGCTCCACAGCAACTAGTATAAAATAGCTACTCAGTAAAGGGCAGAAAGGATACATAAATTTCTTAAGTAGACATCTTTTTTAACTGAAGCACTAGACAAATCAAATTGATCTGATGGATTATGAGGACAGTTGAGACATCTGGGTTTGGACTTGGGTGTGTGAGCAGTGCTCTGCTTTCAAGAGTCTTCAGGACTCACCACTGTGGGTGTACATGGGCCATGTCCAGACTATGGGGATGCATGTTTTGCTCATTTGCCTATTTGGATGAATACAAACAAAATTGGCCTGGAACCATATGCTTCATTATGTTATGCTATGTTGTCAGATCAAAATGACAGAAACCTGATAAGTAGTCTTAAAATTCTCATTCCAAGGCGCTTGTGCTGCTGTGCTGAGTAACCAGCAAGCAAGAGGCTTAGAGTTCAAAGGAGCCAGTTTGGTTCAGGCAAATAAATCTGCAGCCAGGTAGACGAGTGTTCTGGGGTTAATTTCATAAAGAACCATGCATCTCCAGCTCAAACTACTAGCCACCTGCTTTCAAAATGCTTGTAAAACCCTGTTTGACCTGCTGATGGACTGATAACACAGCAAAGGGTCTTAGAAGGCTTGCTGCCAGTCCTGCTGACTTAACAACCAACAAGATAAATTAATTCTGGGTTTCCATTTACTCCTACGGTCCTGGTTACAGTTGACTGTACACAAGGAAGGGACAAGACCAGTGACCAGGCTGTGCTTGCTATATCCAATCAGGCTGACGTCAGGCTGATTTGTCACTGTGTATTTCAGCCCTGGTTTAAAGATCCATAATATCGTTAGTAAACTAGTGTTTAATTAATTTCCAGCCTGTTTCCTCCACAGTATAAATCTGTTGGTCCCCAGTGGAGCTTTGGTTGCCGTTGTTGGCCATGTTGGTTGTGGGAAATCGTCCCTGGTGTCCGCTCTCCTGGGTGAAATGGAAAAACTGGAAGGAGAAGTGGCTGTGAAGGTTGGTATTGTTCCCATACCATTGTTAAATGCCACCGTAAGTGTGCTGCTTATGCTTGGCCTTGCTTATAATGTACACCGGGCTGGAGAGGGAATTCTGTTTGCTCCTCTGTCTGCTTATCTACGTATTTGTTTGGGTTTTGCCTACGCCTATTCAGTTGTGTTTTATATGAAATGATTTTCCTGATTCTATCATCAGCAGTTAGCACACCTATATGTGTATAATGGGAAGGTATATCAAATGGGAGCTATAGCTGTGTGCTGCAGATCTTAATCAGCTGTAAGCATGAATTGTTGCTTGTAACAAGTCAGAGGTTTCCTTTCTCCCTCCTTGTTCTAGGGTTCTGTTGCTTATGTGCCTCAACAAGCCTGGATCCAGAACGCCACGCTGAAAGATAACATTCTGTTTGGCCAAGCTCCTAATGAACAAAAATATCAAAATGTCCTGGAGGCCTGTGCTTTAAAAACTGACCTGGAAGTGCTGCCAGGAGGAGATCAGACTGAGATTGGAGAGAAGGTAATTTTATTTTTATTTCAAGTCAGACCTGCTTGGTGATTCCTCTTCTGTCTAGCTAAAGAGAGGATGATGTAAAGTCAGCGCCTGATTTGGTTTGTCTTTACAATGGCTTCCCTGCTGCAACCGACACTGAAACACATGGGGCAGTTTTGTGGAAGGCAGGTGGATGTAAACTTGTTCCTAACTCCAAGGATGTGTTTGTACTGTGATGTGTAATTGCACATCTAGCCTTGGAAAATGAGAGCATCCTCCGTTTGTTGTCCAATTGCAAAGGTGCGTCTGCCCAGAATAAAGTCCTTCCTTTTCCTGTAGGGATAAAAAGAGAGGGAACATATGGTGTGCGTCAAGTGAAAAAGTGGTGTGATCATCCCTTAACGCCTCATTTTAATGAGAAACTTCTACATCTATGACTACCAGCAAAGATTACTTTTTCATAGGCCACTAAGTTTGAGATGGATCCCATGAAGTGGGGTGGATACGTGGGTTTGTATATGAGATGAGAGATACGGAAGATGTCCCAGGTGCCGTAGCCCTACTTTGAATATTTGCATTTTACATCCTGGTTGATGGTCTTCCTTTTTATAGTTTTGTGTTCTAGCAGTTCCCTTTAGCAGCTTATTAAGCAAGAGGCTTATTCCGTCTCCATATTGCTGGGTAAGTGGAAGTTTGGCAGGGAACAAACAGATTTAGAGGCGTTCTGTTCCTCTCTCTGGCTCCGAGTGAGTTATTCTCTTCAGCGTCTCATGTTTCATTTAGCATCCATGTGTTTGACTGGGTGAGAGCCATAAAAAGTCATAGCTGTTGTTGGAAGTGAGTTACGTGACATGTTTTGTTCTCCTCTCTCTCTCTCTCCCCCCTTCCAGGGCATCAACCTCTCAGGTGGCCAGAGGCAGCGGGTGAGCCTGGCTCGAGCGGTGTACAGCAGCTCTGACATTTACCTGTTAGATGATCCTCTCTCTGCTGTGGACTCGCATGTTGCAAAGCACATCTTTGACAAAGTTATTGGTCCAGATGGGGTACTTAAAGGAAAAGTAAGCTGGCATTTAGATCCTCTTAAAAACGCACACAAACTCAGAAACACTGATGGGTAACAGGAAAGTTATATCACCACCAAGGCTTGAGCGCTGAATCATTCCTGGATTTCTGTGTTTAATTGGCAATGTGGACACCTTTTTCCCACAGCACAGGCTCTGCAGTGAGCTGCTATTTAGGCATGCTCAGAAGCGATGTGATCTAGTCAGAACACGCAGAGGCAAAAACCTGGTCTGTCTTTTAAAATCCCTACTATGAGATCTCCAAAAACAAGACATTTGCGATTTGCAGAAACTTGTAAAGGTTGTCAGCTTAGTATTGCTTGTTGTTACTCAGAGGCAGTGCAGTGAGGAAGTTGTAACAGCTTACTGATTTTTACAGCTACTGAGGTCTTTGGCAGTCTGCAGCCAAACTGCAATCTCATTCCTTCTCCTTCTACTCTGTTATGATCTTCTCAGACTATCTCAGAGCTCAAAAGAGAAGGGCAGCAAAGGAAATCAACTGAAGGGAAAGTGGGCATGATAATTGGGTTTGCTTCCTCCTGTGGTTATATCAGTATGCAGTAGGAAGCACAGTACGTTCATACACATCTTTCTGAGCTAATTTGGCTCACAGAGATGTTGTATCTACCCTAGCATTTCACCTTGACATGGTAACTCACTCCCTGTCCCAAAAATGTTGTAGTATTTGGCTTGCTGAGTAGTGTTTGTCTCCACGGTGACTACTGAGAGCTTTTTTTCTCCTTTTCTCTCTCCAGACACGAATTCTGGTGACGCATGGCATCAGCTTCCTGCCTCAAGTAGACCATATAGTTGTCCTGGTAGATGGCAAAATCTCTGAAATGGGATCTTACCAAGACCTTCTGAAACAAAACAAGGCCTTTGCAGAATTCCTGCGAAATTATGCACTTGATGAAGACATCGAAGAGGATGAACCAACAAGTAAAGTATCGCTTTTTCTTACAACGTGTTTTTGCTGTCAACTAAATTACAGATATTTTCTCTGCATAAAGTGTCCCCTGTTTCTTCATGGCAGCCTGTTACTTGACTTTCTGCCCTACTGTGAAAATTGTCTGTAGCCAGGACTGCATTATTGATGAATGTTTTCACAAAATGCTTTCAAAATTTCATGTGGTTTGTCCTAGAAAGAAAAAAGTAATTTTTGTGTTAGAAATTATTTTAAAGTTGGGAATTCGTCGTACAATCAGCAAGGTCAACAGGAGAATGGAGTAGCTGAGAGCCAGCTGGGCTTGTTATCGAAGGGGTTACCCAGGGTTTGGTATTTTTTCCTCTGTTTATATACTGGTGTTGGTTTGTTTTTTTTCATATAACAAAGTCCAAATGACATTTTAATCCTGGGTTACTTTTCAGTTTGGTGTGATTCTGATAAAATGATACAAGATTAAAGCATTTTGGTAAATGTTTCTTCTGTGTGACAGTGTTCCCACGCTCTTTGATTGCAGCACTGCTTCTTCTCCAGGCAGGCACAGAAGAACGTGCATGACATCTTCTACCAGCAGCAGAGGCTTCCAGTAGTTCCTGACATGGCTCCCACATCCCAAGATCATGCCTAGAGCATGCCCTATAAGTGAATTTAGCTGGAACTGACTGCAGTGTTTAGCATTTCCAGTGAGCTAAAGGAATGTGATGCAAATGCATTTGGCAGCCAATCTGCCTCATAAGATCTTCACAATTTAGTTAAGAAAAGTGATTCACAGAAGGGATGTAAGCAAAACTATGGCAGAGCTTATGCCCACTTAGGATTTTTCACAACTTGTGCTTTGTAAAGCCACCTTTTTCTATGCTTTCTTCTTTATTCAGCAGAAAATCTGAGCTGTGATCTTGTCTTGCAGTGCTGGAGGAGGAAGAAGTCCTGCTAGCTGAAGACACCCTCAGCATCCACACTGATCTGGCAGATAATGAACCAGTGACAAACGAGGTCCGCAAACAGTTTCTTAGGTAAACATGTGGTCCTCTAGTGTTTGTAGCCTGTGTCTGGAGTAAAATGCATCTGAAAGAGGTTGGTCACATACAGCCTCTCAGTCTGGGCTTTAGTTTCCTTACGTTCCCCTTATATATAAATTGGTTTAGTGTCCTTCTGAAAATAAATGTGAATGCACCTGCAAAGAAGATCAAACATCTATTCCTGCAATCCTTTTTTTTTTTTCTTTTTTTTTTTAATCTGAACTGAACCAATTTCTTAAAGCAGCTCTGGTTCTCAGCTGATGCTGTTGTATTTACCCTCCCAACACTCAACTGCTGCCAGTTGTGTGGTGATAAACCCTTTGTGTTGTGCCTTTCCATAGGGAATCTTGGAAATCTTTAAAAGTTTTCGTAATGCTACCTGTAGATGCTGTTGATGTGAAAACAGAGAAGCCCCAGGGTCAGCTTTGAAACGTCTGTCTTGCAATGAAGCCTTTAAGGTCCCCTGTAAGAGCCAAAGAGCCCTGGCCCTGCCACAGCCTGCGTTAGGTGCTGTGCTTCTGGCACCTCTGAACATTCAGATGGGTGGCAGAAGCACCCATAGCTGTGACTCAGGCTGGGAACTTGGCAGAAGAGCTGGGAATAAGTCCAATCTCCCGCATCCCAGTCTTGCCTTAGCACTGCCACAGTATGCCCTTTTTTTCTCCTAATGACTCTTTTGTTTTGACTAGGCAACTTAGTGTAATATCTTCCGAGGGAGGAGAATGTCCCAACAAAATGTCAACGAAACGAAGAGTCTGTGAAAAGAAGCCAGCAGAACCTCCTCTGCCAAAAAAAAATCCTAATGAGAAACTTATTCAGGCTGAAACCACTGAAACAGGAACGGTATGGTTTGATTCCCCTCTCCCTTTTCCTATGTTTTTTTTTTTTAATGTTTGAAAAAATCATGTTTATTTTTTATATTTGATCCAGTTCTGTTAAATGTGTTGTATAAATTGCAACTGTAGGCTTTGGGCATGAAACTGGTGGCCCCTGCTGGGATTTTGGCAGAAGTTTCTGCAGCTGGCAAAGGCTATGCACTTGGGAGGGGGGAAAAATAATAAAAAAGGATGAAAAATCCCTTCCAGCTTCTGCCACGGTCACCTGATACAGCGTAGCACTGCACCCCTCCATGAGCCCAGCCTTTGCATTGCAGAGCTTTCAGCATTGCTGGTTTTTAAACAGTTTGGCTGCTGGTGAGTGGAGCTGGGTATCTGGTGGCCCACAGGGGTGGGTTATACGAGCCAGCTGCCAGCTGTGGGTCAGTAGATCTGCTCTGCCTAAATCACAGCCACCACCCCGCCATCGAGAGCATTTTATGCTTATAGCTACAAAAGGGTTTGTAGTCTTCCCAAGCAGGGCCAGGGAGTGAAATGGGAATGGGGGAAAAAGAAAAGAGAAGGGGAAAAAAAAAAAAAGAGAGAAGTGGGAATACAGAACTAAAAGAAAGAGACAGAAAGGAGCAGCGGATGGAATGGGAGCAGGGAAGTTTTGGTAAAGAAAGTCCCTTCCCTCCACTTCAGAAGGCTCAGTGAGTGCTGTTTAGTCTGATGAACGTGGTCCATGGCACAGACATGTAATTAGCTGTTTCTGTGGATTATTTTAGCTTTCAAAGTGCCTAATCAACAACACTTGTTCTTTTAATTATTCCTTCTTATGGTGTTTTAGAGACTGAGTTTTGTACTGAGTCCCTGTTTCTTTTTGCTTCACTTCCCTTTTGCCCTAACTTAGAGAAAGCATCTTTACTTTTTGCCCCAAGCATCATCTCTTGATGTTCCTGTTAGGGTCCACTAGCATTTGGTACCTCATTTAAGCTGCTGTGCAGACACCTGAATGGGGGCATATTCAGCACTTTTCCTTAAATAGCCCATTTAAAGCAGTCCTGAGCTCCATGTGCCTGCCAAGTTGCTGCTTTTGCCTGGAAAACTTGACTGCTATTCTTATTTCCCATCCTCTGCTGCTATTTTATCGGCCTATTTTTTTTTCCCCCTTTGGCATAACCTTAAAAACTAAAGCCCCACAAATCGAATGAAATAAAATGGAGGAAAAGAATATTTCAAAGAAATTTGTGACATGTTCTGAAAGTCATCGCCCTGGCGTTGGAGCTCAGGCAGATTAACTGTTCTCTGTGGTGTGTTAGGGTTTGGGCAGTTTTGAGCTTTGCAGTTCCTCTGATGAAGAACTTTTTTTTCTTTTAATCTCTCTAAACTGATTGTGTAAGTTGTACCAAGCAGCCTTGTTGTGTGATTTTGCAGGTAAAACTAACGGTGTTCTGGCAATACATGAAGGCTGTGGGCCCTGCCATTTCTTTAGTGATCTGTTTCCTATATTGCTGTCAAAACGCTGCTGCCATTGGGGCCAACGTGTGGCTCAGTGACTGGACCAACGAGCCGGTGATAAATGGGACCCAGCACAACACAGCCATGAGAATTGGAGTCTACGCTGCCTTGGGCCTCTTGCAAGGTGAGACCAGATAAAATCATAGAATCATAGAATGGT